>VWPW01001968.1:2416234-2491886 GCA_013389825.1 Crypturellus undulatus | reverse complement strand
GGCCGCGGTGGCCGCTGCGTTGGCGGGGCCCGCCGGCTCGGAGCGCGCCCTCCGCGGGGAGGCCGCGGGCCCGGAGGCCGCCGGGTACCAACCACATCGGTGACCGTCCCGTGTGGCCTGCAGCGCTGCCGGTGTCCCCGAGCGGCTCCCGTGTGGAGGCTGCCACCGTCACCCGCGTGGTTGTGGTGGCCAAGCGACGTCGCCTCTGAAACTGTGAACTGCAGTCACTGCCTTGTGAGCAGGGTCCGCCGGTGCTTCTGCTGACCACGGGAAATAGTTCAGGCCCAAACCAAAAGGATAGGATACGAATACAGGACTGCAGGGTCTTCAGCAATCCCCCTTCTTCTGCTTGTGGCAGGGTGATGCTTCACGTGCGCACAGCAGTCTGAGCGAGGACAGAAAGCAGGCCAGTGCTTGCTTCTTGGTCCAGGAGTATTGAAAAATACTCCTATTACAGATGGGAAGTGGACACTGTTGATATCAAAGCAGCCTGAAATTCATATAAGTCTGTTGCTTCATCCCATATCACCACGAGCTGGACCTGACTGCCTTCTAGGTGCCCGTATTGGTGAGTTAGGAAATACAGGGCGCAGAGGTTATGACAGAAGTGTTGGCAGAGCCGATCGAAGCCCACAGCAGCCACAGGTGCTGAGCACCTCTGAAGTAAACCATAATCTGGGCGTTTTCCACTAGCAAGGTTTACGGTCAGGGATTCTCAGTGTAGGAGGTCCCTTGCCTTGTACTTTATCAGTTCCCGCAGAATTGCCCCACAGAACCGACTTTCTCATAAATTCGCCACCCTCAAACTCACAAAGCTTAGTGCTCAGCAGAGTTTTCTCAGCAGCCGTGTAAACAGTATAGTAAATCAAAGATCTCGTTGAATATAATGTACATCGTTTTGCTTTTATTCATTGTAAGTAACCCTTTCACGATGTGGTTTTAGACTAAAAATGGAAGCTCTTTGCTTAAATCCATATAAATATTTAGAGAAAAAAAGTTTAGAGATACGGAGTTTTTATTGATAGTGTATATTCTGTAGAATATTATATGTGTTTTATAATTTTCAGTGAAAGACTACAATGTCTGTTTCACAGAAAATGAAGTAGAAAACCACACTTTTAATGGCTAGAATAATATTAATTGTGGGTTCAATTGGGGAAAATGGGAGGAAGCTGGCAGATAAAAGATCAAATGGCTAGAGAGAACATCAAATGAAGCTGATTTTGGCACACGGAGGTTATGTTGGCCCTTTTCGTGTGGCTAGCAGCTTGATCAAAGAAAAGAATAACAGGATCTTTCTCATTTTGGTATACCATTTTATTTTGCTATATTCTCTCCCTCTCTTTTTTCACCCTGTTCCCTTTTCCTCCCTCACAGGCACAGAGTCTGTATAGCTGAATAAAAAAAGATATTTTTTTTATAATCCATACCTTAAGTCCTATATAATATCTATTGGAATAGGTCCTATGAGTTTAAGGGAGGTTCAAAAGGGACATCTCAGGAGTGAGAGAAAACAACAGGAGGCCTATGAGAGCCCTTAGATACCTGTGGCATCTGTAAGTGCTTGCCGAGGGAGAAATTAAAACTGGTTATTTAGGAGAGATGTGTTGCTGGTGCAGATTAATGCTGGTGGCATTTTGAAATGCTTTACTTGTTGCATTTGTTTAATTAGCAGAAGAAACTGCCCATAGTATTTCAGATTTCATTTTGTTGGGCCATATTCCCAGATACTGTTAATTTCGGTGACTTAGCATAGTATAATGTGGCCACTATGTCCTGAAGTACTGTGTGCTTAAGGCACATCAGCAAATAAACAAAAGGTCCTCCACAGATCTTACAAAAACTTATCCACTCTTAGAATTCCCACCCCCAAATTCCTCAGCCATAAGATTAGGGAGATTCTGATACATCTTTCTAGTTTTACTTAATAGGGGAACAATAAAAGAAAAATTGGGAGAGATCTTGAAAGGTCATCTAGGCCATCTCCTAACTATGCTGAGTTTATTCTTGACAGATATCTGTTTATCCAGTCTTTAACAATTTCTAATGATGAGGTCTCCGTGACCTCTCCAGGAAATTCCTGTGCTTCACTTACCATTAAGAAGTATTTTTTTCCCTTTAATAAGTAACTCGAATTATTCTTGCTGCAGTTTAAGGCTGTTATTTCTCGTCCTCTCTACTACAGACATGGTGAATGGATTATTTCTTCTTTGTTTCAGCCTTCTAGGCTTTTGAAATGCTTTTACCAAGTACTGATCATTGCTTAAGTGTTCTCATCTTTTACCTAGCCACTTCCTAATTATTTCAGACTTTTCTTACAAGTCATTTTCTGCATTTCTGAAAAACTGCTGTATAGGTAACTGTGCCTCATCATTTTTATGTGTGTGGATCTTGCTCAGCAGCATCTCCTAGGCTTGTCTCTATTGAATTTCATCCATTTTTTTTCTAGGCTTTTTTTTCCCATTATTTTAATCTCTTTCTTCACCACTGCTGTGTTTCAGCATGCTTCTAGTACTGCAGGGAGCCTTCCTCCTTTACTTCTACTGTTTGTGCCTTTAAAAAGCATAGTATCAGTTTCCTCTCCCAGATCATCAATGAAACATTGATGCACATCTGGGCCCAGAACAGAAATTACAGCCCCACTTAATAAATCTTTTGATTTTGACAGTAGAACAGTGATAACTATCCCTTCTAAAGGTATTTATTTATGCATTTTTATTTCAGTAGCGTTCAGTCTGCTGTATATATACACAATCTATATACTGTTATTTATTGGGTTAAATACCTTAATTTGACTGTAAGACTTTTAAACAAAGAGAAACAGCAAAAGGTCTCCGTCAACCTTATCTTAGCTGAAATGTTAGGAGAATAAGAAACTGTGTGTAAGTCTCAGAAATGTATGAATTTTCACTCTTGGAAAAGAGTGTCTGTCTCTTTTGGAAAGGCAAGGTATGTAAAGTCACATTCTAAATCCAATTATAAAACAGCTAGAAAGAAAGATTAAATATTACTAACTGGAGAAAATATGTGAATACAGGCTTATCTCTAAGGAGAGTAATTAATAAATAATAGCATTGTAGTTGGAGATGTCACTGTAAAGGACCAAAAAGGCTGAGATCATCATTATTCCACTGGGAATCTCATTGGCATGTCAGATAATATTCTGCTTTGCTGTCAAATAAACGTCATTGTTTAACTGTAAATTAGGATATTATGATAAATTGTTTTGCACTGTTTTCAGTAAATTAGGATCTAAAACTAAATCCTGGATTTCCTCACCATATTCCATACTTAATAAAGAGGAAAAGGATTTCTCTCTTAAAACTTGAAAAAAGTTTTCCTGAATTAGGAATAATGATTCCTGTTCTGAAAGCCCTTAGTTCCACTGTGATTTTCAGAGATGATTTTTAGGTGGTTCACACTCTCTCTGTTTTACCCAAATCAGTTTCAGGCGACAGGCAGGTCGGTGTCTTTTTGATACAGGTGTCTATTTTGTCATCCCAACCTCTTCAGACTGAAAACATGGACACTTTTGCATTACAGCCCTCTGGAATGTATTTTGTAGTTTGGACACTGCTAAGTAGCTAACTTCTTGCTTTTCACAGATGATCTCAATTTCCAGAAATAGCAAATCCGGTGAACCTGTATGTTTCTGTGTGCTGTTTTTTGTGCCTTCCTGACAGGGATCCTGTGAGCAGGGGTCTCCAGAGCAAAGCCAGAATCCGCAGTCCTGCCTTGCGAAGCTTTGTCCTGTGTGCCATAGCTCGAGTGTCTGGTGTGTGACTGTGCAGTGACCTTCCTGTCCGCTCAGACTCGCTGGGGGAGAATGCACATGGCTAAACTGGTCATCTTACTGAGAGAATAAGCAGTTGTGAAATGAAAAGTGTCTCACAAGGTACATGCGGTTCATATATTCTGATATTTTTATTTAGTTTTTAATATCCCACTTTTTCCTCTTAGAGTTTTGACAAGAGGTAGAAAAAGAGCATGGGAATATTCAAAATATCTCTGAACAAGGCCCTGTGTGACCTGGTCAAAGCTGGTCCTGCTTTGAGGGAAGGCTGGAAGAGATGGCCCCCAGCGGTCCTTTCCAACCTGAATTGCTGTTTCATTCAATGTTCTGATTGCAGAATAGAAGCCTTATGGTTTTGCAAGCTGTGTGCTAAAACCTGTTGTGCATGTTTAATTAATCCTTAATTTCACTTTATTAAGTTCAAGGGAATCAAACTCTGTGGAAAGTATGTTCAGGGTAGTAATTCTTAGGATTTTCTTTGACGAATTCTGTGTCTATCCAAATTCAGCTAGTGTGTGTGCAAACTTACATGTGTGTAAGTGTTTTCTGGAGTGAAGTTCTAAATGGATCAACCTTTTTTTTACTAATGTTCCATGCATTTTTGTTTTGCAAACATGTGCATTTGTGGCACCCTGCATCATTAATACTTGTTTTTTCATTTGTATCAGCAAACGAGATTGATTACATTATTGTAACGCTGCATCAGCTGTGGAAAAGTCTCCTTTACAGTACAGAGGTGCAATTCCTGGTCAGTCAAGGCTTTCAAATTGTGTTGAGGGACAGATGTAATTCATTCATTTCCACTCCAGGAATAAAAGGCAGTAGCTAGTTAGATTATCTACCTGAAATCTAGCAGAAAAAAATGCATTTTTTTTTTTCTTTCTGATACAAATCCAGCATAAGCGAGCTGATAAGGGCTGATACATTTTAATTACCTGGATTAGCCTCACTGGGACTCCCACCTCCCCACTCTTCCCGTGGCTCAGGGGCTCCATTTGAGCTGAGCGGGGAGGCTGGCTTGCTGGCCTGGGCAATGTCTGCAGAGACTGTGTCTTCAGGGTGGATGTGACTCTCTCTCGTTGATGGCTGGTGCCCTGTCCTCTTGTTTCCTCTTCTGAGGTTCCCTGGATGGCCCCTGGGCCTGGTTCATCATCTCCCCTTCTCTGGGACCTGGTATCAGCACTCTGTTCTGCTCAGGTTGTGTGGGACTGCATCCAGGCTGCCATAGCTGCTCTCAGGTATTTGAGTGCTATTGTTGTTGGTTGGGGTTTTGTGTGTTTATTTTAATGCAGATATCTGTAAATAGCTGCTTGTTATTAATCTCTGAAAAGGAGCTAGGACTGCTAAACGGCCAGATGTCAGTAGTAAAGATTTTGGTAGGCTATTATCTAACATGGACTGAAATGTTATGGGTGATGCTGGTGAAGAATGAACCCTTAGGTTGGGCTTTTCAGTAATGCAGGGTGCTGTGAATGTGACTTCCCAGGTATCAGCCTGAGGCGAGGAAAAAATAAAATAAGAAGGAAAAAAATATACCCCTTAAGGGGGAAGGAGGGGAAAGAATCTTGCTGGAATGCAAACTCCAGGGATATGAAAGGACCTATTTTTAGCTTTTACCCAATTTATTTTTCTCCTTCTACTGTTAAGTAACTTTTCTGCTTTTAATTAAAGATGTCTGTCTTGCATGATTTCTTACTATGTTTTCAAAGTCATAATAAACCTCTGAACTTTCCTAAAAGAAATAGGACAAAAGATCCATGAATTGTAAAACACAGCTGGCTACAAGAGCAGCAGATCTCTTGTCCTTATAAGATGATAGGCAAGTAGTCACTAAGAAGCAGAGAAACTGCCTCATCACTGACAGCACTAAGGAGCTAATGCATTAAAATAATCTTTCTCTTTGATGATTTCTTTGCACTGTATTCCAGACTATTAAGTAGTTTTGCTGTAACAGTTTGGAACAGGCAGGCTTTTCTAGGAGATGAAGTCCCTTAATTTTTGCACTTCCTTAGCTATTACCAAAATTTCAGCATAACACCTCTCAATGTCAAATATAGCTGTATGGAAGGATTGATTCAAGCCAGAGTGCCTTGTATGGATGCCTGAGAACTGTCCTGTTGTCTTCTGGCTCAGACTTCGTGTTGTATGTGCCGTGTGGTGGGATAATTTCCCTGTCAGACTCAGGAACAGGAGAGGTGATGGTTTCTACCCCTTGGTGTATTGGGCTTACTAAGAGCCAAGAGCTATCTTGTGATTAAGCTGCTGGTAAAATCAGTTCCATGCACCCGTATGAGACACGGGCCATGACAGCAAAGAGGATAACCTCTCTTGTTTTCAATGACTTCCTGTGTGAGGCAAATGCAGCCGTGATCTCTGTGCAGAGGCTTTGCCAGCCTGTGGCTGTGTGGAAATTTTTCTTCCCAAGCTTTAGGGATATGTTAAAGACTGGTTGAGTCATTGCAATGTATAAGAAGTCTTTACATAGCTATCTGTGAAGATTCTTTCCATGTAGTCCCGCAGTTTAGTAGCACAATCATGTATTTTTACACACATGGGAATTGGCTGAGCATCTACAAGGGCTTTATCAGAATGCTGGTTGAACACAGGCCCCCGTCCCTCCAGAAGTGTCCATTGGTTTGGCTTTGAGGAAGCTCTGCTGGCAGCTGCCCTTGCGTGGTTTACATGGGGGGAAAATTTACCTTCTTCAACAAAAATACCTTTGATAAAGATGGTGGGGTAGAAAAATGGTTCTAGGGCGCAGTGGAATTAAAACTAAGCAGTGCAGGAGAAGAGGAGCATTGGCAGTTCTTGCTGTCCTGAAGACTGCAGCCAAACCATCAAACATCTAAGGAAATGACTCAGTACTTGGAAGAAAGAAAAACATGATAGTAATGGCAAGAAAAGCTAGGTTAATGTAACCATACTGCTGAAGTGAAGTTTACTAGTCCATAGAGGCAGAGACAGGAAGCATTGAAATGCCTGAATTACATTCCTGACGCAAGTCTGTAATAGCGTTTTATCAGGTTAGTGACTGGAAAGGGCCAAAAACATTTAGTGAATGTGAAGGAACATATTGGCTCTTGAGAATATTTATGTAGACCCGTTGAAGTAAATGACTTTGCATGTGTAGCAGATCAACATTTACATCTCAGAGTGTAGCATTTACTCTTTGACAGAACTGTGGAGCATGATCTCCAGTTTGCCTAATAAGTATCCAGTTATGCTAATTCTTAAAACTGTCAATTCTAAAAGAGAAATCTGCATGAAGTGTGTACTTTGAGGGCCTCTGTGATGATGTTTGCACTGCGCACAAATCCAACTGTATCTATAGTTATTAGCAAGAGGAAAAATTATTAGGGATGTGTATTATATTACTAAACAAATGACCCACGAGCAAAGGGTAAGGTTGGAAGAGTGCTTCTGTGGCAGACTAAACGGATGAGTTCAGGTAACTGTTTGAATGTGCCTGTGATTCTATTGAATTATTATTTATGGGTTGGAATGCTATAAGCTTCTTTTATAACTTCAAATTTAAGTATATAATAAAACCTTTCTTTGTTACCTTTGTGTAGCCTCAGCCCTTAAGCCTTATAATCTTGTATAAGGAAGGAAGAGCTGTAAATAATCTTGTGGCTGGGATGTGGTGAGATGTTGAAACTAAATCAGAGACTAGCAAAGATTAAAACAATAATTTCTTCGAAGATGGAGGAGGAAAAAGTACTGTGTAGTTTTGATGTTCAAATATTATAATACCTGATTCTGTTTTCTGTTCTCCTGCGCTGCATGACGCTTCCCGGTGCCGTAGATGGGCCATGGGGAGAGTCGGGTCCAGGCCGACAGCGAGATTCTCTGTGCAGAGAAGGCAGCAGCTGGGCCGTCCCCTGGAGCTGCGGGCTCCATCAAGTAAATCATCCCCTTCGGCAAGGCTGGCCACGCTGGTGCCCCGGGTTTCTGCTGAGCACTTTTCCGGCAGCAACAAAGGCAGGAGACTTCCCAAAATGCTCCACTGAAGATGGTAATGACAATTGTCTTGCTGTCAGTCTCAATTTAGTATGTGTAGTTAAGTATATTTAAAATAAAAAAGCAGGGAGGGGAGGAAGGGAAACTTCTCAAACAAATGGAATTGGGCACCTGATTTCTACTCATTTACAATAGGAATCAAATACCTAATTTCACTTAGAATCACCAGAGTGCTTTTTTTTTTTACCTTTTTCCCCCCACATTCATTCTCTTCTAGAGTTAGTGTTTCTGCAAAGCTGCAAATAATGCTGGGCTTTAACTAAATTAAATTAAAATTGCCTTTGAGCATTTTTGGCAGCTACTGGCTAGGACTATCAGACATAATTCACAGTGGACCATAAAAAACAGAAGGTTGGGAGTAACTTTGGAAATGTATCTTTACATGTGTAAGTCTGTTGTTTCCCATAGTGTTTGAAGAAATGTTGTAGTCACCAGAATATTCTCAGATATGCAGCTATGTTTTTCCATAGCAAGGGGCACCGAGAGGCTTGGATAGGTTCAAAGCATGTGGCTCACAAGCACTTTGGTTGCTGTTGTTACTAACAAAATGTTTATCAATATTTTAATTTTCTGTATTCAAATCTTGCTTGTATGTGCAGTTATATAAGTATATAAAAGCAGTGTATGGTAACACAAAACAATTAGTGCAATGCAGTGCAATGCAAGTTATGCACGCTCTAAGATGAATCGCTAACTTGACTTGGTTAACCTTGGGAAAGGTCTCTTAATTATTAACTTAAATAGTTGTGGGAGTTTTGTACATTTGCTCTAAGAAAATTAGTTATGCATTTCATACTGGAATGGATTCTGTGTGTCTTATCTGCCTCTGCCAGGTTATTTAAAATACCCACGTCTTTGGGTATCTGGTATGAAACTGTGGCTGAAACCACCAGACCACACGGAGGTTAAGGGCTGCACCGCTGGTGGCAGCTAACAAGGCGCAGGGATGTGGCAGACTGCCGTCAGGCAGGCGAAACAGATGCCTAGGGCTGACAGAGCTGGTGAGGAGCACAAGATTTGGGAGAGTGACTTAAGAAAGAGGAGAGTGGGGGCGTGCAAGAGGGTGGTTTCCCCAAGATGAGGGATGATGCTACATTAAGCTTACTTCCCTCACCTGTATCCTTCCCAAACTCCTTTTGAGTAAGAAGCTTTGAGCAGTAATAGGAGAGTTTGAGGCTCGAAGTGGGAGCGAATGGGACGTGATCATTCACATGAAGTCCAGAAACACAGCACAAGGGCCAAATGACTTGCCAGTACCTCTGCAGCAGCTGCCCTGGTTGCGAGCACCGGTGTAGGGTAGGAGACTGCTTGAATGCCCTCTGAGAGGGCGATCAACAGGCAGGAGTTTCACATATAAATGCTGTCTCGCTCAGGAGAGCTGGTAAACAGGACCCAAAGGCCCATGTTGGGCACATGGTAGTGCCAGGGTACCAATGTTTGTTTAATAGCATAAAATTATGGGCAAAACTATTCTAAAACGTAAGAAGAGAAGCTAAAACTGGTCATGCATACATATCTCTGGAAATGAAGGTAGCTAAGTGATCAGAGATGATATCAAAGTCGAGACAACAAAAAATAAGAGAAAGATGCTGGGGCATAAAGGTAGAATTAAACATACAAATAGATTCATCAGAATCAATAAGTTTACTAATGTGCTTGAATTCATGCATCTGCTTAACTGTGTTTCTGGGATGGAGCTGTGTAGTTTAATCTGTAACGTGTAAAAGCAAAGCGCTCCAGGGAGAAAGCTCAATCCACACCAAAATGAACACCAAGCAGATATTTGCCTCTTGCTTGATGGAAGTTGGAGGGAGTGCAAGTTTTACAGCTAGAGCATATTGTGTAGCGGGGGCTAGACTGTTGATGGGCGAGTTTTTGCTCTCTTATTTAGAAACTGATAGTTTGATTCCTGAGAGAGTTGTCTGAATACTTCTACCATGGTTTGGTCAGGGTAGAAAAAATACATGCAAGGACCCAAAGGTAATGCTGTTTGCTAGTATTTATTCTAGTAATGAGGAAGCATTATCACTAGTTGCCATTAGTTCTGGTGAAAACTCTTCTTTGCATCATGAAACTGATAAAGCAATAGCTAATCATTGAAAAATCTCCATGTGCTCATACCAGATTAAGTTTCACAATCAACATTCCTGTGTCTTACAAATGAGCTGCCATGGCTGTGATTCCTGAGCTATGAGAAAATGTTTTCTTTAGTTTACAGGTGGGTTAATATTGGAAATTCCTCTGAACGTTGCCAAATTTTATTTGCTCTGATAAGGAATAGCAGGAATCTCTATTCGGGAGAAATGATACATTTCTTCCCATTTGGGTATCACAGAGGTAGAGTGTGTCAGAATGATCTTTACTGTTTGAATTGACTATATTAAAAGATCTAGAAAGTGACTTTTTTTTTTTAAGTTAATTGGATCAGGCAGATAATATTTTTGTGACTAAAAAGCTGAATTTCTTTGCCTCAGTACCTCAGCTATTCCTCACTCTGAAAGCCCATACAGTAAATGATAGTTTACTAAAATTGGTTCCATGTCACAGAAGTAAAAACTGAGCCATTAAGAACAGATTGTATTTCTAGACTCCTGTAAACCTCTTCGAGGTTTCTGTATGTGCAGTTTAGCCTCTCCTGGGATTCTGTGACTTTCTCTCGGTTTTCCTTTGATTCCAATGGGAGCGGAACAGCTCTCCTCATGCCGAACTCGCGTGAAGGAGCGCGTGGGCTCCAGCGGGCGCTGCACAGGGTGGCCCGAACGGAGCCGCGCGTGAGACGTGGCCGCGGGCGAGACGTGACCGCGGGGCAGTGCCCGCCGAGGGGGCCGGCCTCCCACCCCTGCTCTTGGCTGTGCTTTGCCACCACCCGTGGCTTGAACCTTACAGCACTTGCAGTGGTTGGAAGCAAAGTGTAAGGGACTTAAGCACTGGCTTCTCTTCAACGCGTTGAGTTCAGATATAAATGCAATATGAAAAAGCCTGTAGGTCTTTATATTCCTTGCAAGTGACTAAAACAAAAATTAACCAGGAAAACCCTTATTGAAGGGTCTCCCATTGGGCTGGATCAGTGCATTGGCAGTGCAATGAGGCTAATCCTTCACGGAGTTTATATAGCTCTTAGGAGGACACAACAATAACTTCAATATATGACTCTGAGAGAGATGGGCTTACAAATATCTTGTTTTTTTTTTCCTCTCCTCCTTAGCAGTTCAATGAGATGTGGGTGCCTGTTGTGATCATACCAACATTTCATTATTTCTGTCTCGCACTGTCAAGCAGAATGCTTGGAGGCTCTTTGGGCAGCGGTAAGACAACACACAGCTTTGTTTACAGATTCTGTGTCTAACTATTCCCGTGAGTAAGAACGTGGGATCAGACCCAGTTGCTTAGTCAGACGTATCTCTAATGTGCATAATGTACCAGTGTGCTGGCTCTTAATTGTAGCCTCGTGTTTATCCAGCGCTACAAGGATGTTGCCTTCAAAAGCCATCTGCAATTAATCATTTGAAAAATGTAATTGAAAAAGATGTGGTACATTTTTATCGTCTTATGTAAGACATTTTTTTTCCCCACTCTGACAAATGAAATAAATAAGCTGTTGTAGGAGTCTTCTGTAACGCTCGAAAGTAAACGGGCCTCTAATAGTTTATGATGGCTTGAAATCAGCATTGGTCGAGTGCCTAAAAATCCTGCTTCCTGTTGAAAGCACATTGAGCACACTGGGACGCATTTGTCTGGATGGGGTATGTAAATGGTCTATTTTTCGTTTTCGCTAGATTTTCACTGATTCCTGTTGTTTCAAACCACATACGCCCACACAGCTATGGCTATTTGGAATCTGTCCGGGCTGGAGTGTATCAGGCGTAATGGGGCTGGTATTCCCATCTTTTGATAATTGGAAACTTTCGGGTCTGACACAAGAAGTTAGCAAATTCTCTGGGCTTAGCCATATGTGTTAGAAGTTCTCGCAATGGCAATTTTCAAATCATTTGTCTAGTTGGAATTTGAGAATAAACATATGGCTACTGCTTATGTCCTGCCTTGCCATTCTTAAGAGTATTATTTCATAAACAGAAAAGAGGTCATTAGTTGGTAAATTATTTGTATTTGCAGCTGGAATTGTACCAGATACGCACAGGGACTCTTCTCTTGAAAGGGTCTCTGTTTTTCTCTCTCTTTCTTGCTTTGTGTTTGTTTTGTGTTCTGTTCTTTCCTCCTTCTGTTTTTGTTTGGTTTTAGTAGTCTACACTTGGAAATGTCTGGGCAGAGAGATGCTTCTCCTTTCAGTAAGATAAAACACTGCACAGCAGTTTGTCTCGTTAAAATCCAACCCTGACAGTTTTACATTAAATCCTTTCCATGTTTGATTAAGAATAGGAAAAAAATCCTGCTAATGAAGAAATCGTGGATTTAGCCATAACTTGTGTTCTGATGAGCTATCACTTATGGTCAATAATTAAAGTACTCATATGAATAGTCAAGAATTATATGATTTTTTTATTATTATTTTTAACTTAGTGGCCGCATCTGCTTTAAGACTATTCCACATTTCAGTTCCAGAGATGCTTTGTGTTAAATGTTAAGATATTCTCTGGTGCCACCTAATGGTAAAATTATTCTCTTGCTTTAAGCTGAGGATAAATGATAAGTACCCACCACATACATGGTAACATCATTGCCCAGAGGCCCATCGGCATCAGTGGTGTGGCCTGTATAAGACAGCTCATAACCCCGATTCCTCCCAGCTAATCATTTCATTGTCATTAAATGTATGTATAGTGAACCTTTCGTTACCTCCTTTAGCTGTTTTAACTGGTTTTAAAAGGATTGGATACTGACCTGAACCAAAACAACCAGAACTTAAATCCAAGCTGCGTTTTGAAAATAACCCCCAATTTTGTGAAAAGCTAAATGAAAAACTCACTACGCAGCTTTGCCGTAAGCTACGGGGATAGGAAGTTCTGCTGCAGCCCTGTGGCGTGTGTCCCGCTGTGTGTGTCCTTGCCGAGCTCTGCAGTCCGGTGGTCCGGGATGGCCGAGGATTCGGCCGGTTCCCGGGTGGCAGCGTGGCCGCGGGAGGTCCCGCGGGGATGCCGGGAGGTGCCACCGCTCATCCGGCACCTCGTGGCGATGGCGATGGCCCGTGTTTGGGCGAGGAAGCGCTCCAGGGCCAGGCCTGGGAGCGGGAGAAGGGACCCCCATCCCCGCGGCACAGGGCAGCGGTGTGGGGAGGAGGCGGCCGACAAGGCCTGCGGGGCCCTCGGAGAGGAGACCCGCTGCCCGCGGCCTGCGCGAGCCGCCCTCCGCGCCCGCAGCGGCCCTCGAGGAACGGCTGCGCTCGTCGCACACCAAGGTAGGGCTGGATCCTTCCAAGGGCCCCTCTGTCCACTCCTGATTTCGTGTACCTCCGTGTCGGCTGTAGCAGTGGGACGTGAGCGGGCTCACGTGCTTATGGTTTAACCGTTGGCTGTCGTTGTGTCTTGCCGTCACTGTTAACGCCCTTCTCTTTAGGATGGAGAGTTGTTTTAGTACGGACAGAGAAAATACAACTTCCTGGTCTAAATGAAGTAAAACTGCGTGAACATTTTGCTCAAGTCGGGACAGGGCTGTGGGATGACCAATGTGACAAATATAGTTCTTCATCCTTGGAAGAAGCTAGTGGGAGGGACAGTGTAGCCAAAGGATGTTGCGAAAGAACCATTTAAACACATGAATTCCTTCTCAAGCCCCTGGAAAAGCATGTTTGGTATGTTTTGGCTGATCAGTTCTACTACCGCACGTATTCTGAATACTTAGTGAGATTTAATTAACAGAGTTGAGGCAAATAAACAACAGTGCCCTAGAGGCAAGGAGCAGTTTTATCCAGATAGCTGAAATATTAAGTTTGCTGCCAATTCCTGAGATTCCAGCTATTAAAATAATGTAATTATCAGTTACACTAGTCAGACTTAACTCTGCCCAATATGAGTTACTGATTTCTACTCTACTGTGCTGTTTGGAACGATGGATTTACAGATCCTTGTGTGTGCAAAACCACCTTTCGGTTCCATCTTTGAGTCCTTTCTCCAAGAGCCATGGACACATTCTGCACGGGGGAAAAAACTGCTTGAAAGGGAGTTCTGCTACTGCACCATAATTTTCTAGAGAGGTTTCATCACGGACCAAGTAACCAGTCTACTTTTTAAGCTATAGAGTGATTTTTATTTTTGTAGTAACAAGTGACTTTTGTTCCCAAAGTAGCTAAGTAGCCCTTCTCTTCTGGGACAAGAAGAAACCTTCCTGCTTTTATTTTCTGGGTGTTCTAAATGGTTGAGTATCGATACTGGAGAATGATGTGGGTAAGATACATGCTATAAAAGTAGCGTGTTTCTTTCTTCACCCCCTCTCACCCTGCTTTGCATGAGCATGACTAGAGAGGAAAATATTACGGTTCAAATTGTTTGCAGCTGTGACTGGTGTGGTTTCATTGACTTAAGGACAGCTTGTAAAAGCTTCAGCCCGAGCAGGGGATGCTATGTGTGAAGCACTTCAGAAGGTCTCGCCAATCTGCGGTCTCGGCCGGAGCCAAGAAGCTGGCACTGTGTCCTCTTGGAAGGCTGGCTCCAAAGGCTTGTGCCACATTACAGAACCAGAAAGCTTGGCCCACTTACGAAACCATCTCCCTGAATACAAATCTTTTATTATTGGGTTGATCTAAATAAATAAATAAAACTCTGTATGTTGTCCTCAAAGGCACTGAGCGCAGATAGTCAGTCCATAATATTTGTTTCCTTTGTTTGCTTGCTTCTATAGTTAAAAAAAAAAAAAAAGAGGGAGGAAAAAAAAGAAAAGAAAATTTCCTCCTGACTAAAGGCTAAATCTTATCCTCATATACAGTCAGGATGCAGCTCTTCCCTGTGAGCAAACCTGGTTCTTACTTGGAAGAAAATCCCTATTGTCAGGGGTACTGTCAAGCAAAGTGTTAAGCTGCCTCCAAATAGTGATACTGATCTCCCAAAGAGGTTGCCAAGCCCTTGGTTTTCTAATGGGTTTGTATAGCTCGTGCACACAGCTGCTTTCTGTACGATGAGATGGGAAAGAGTAAATGAAGGAATTCAGGTGTATTAATTATGGCACTTGAGTGGCTAAAGCGTTCGGATCGGAAGCCTTGGCACCGCTGCGGTGAACAGCAATAGCTCTGTTCATCCCACACCAGTAACCCTACCCCCATGCTGCAAGCCCCTTCGAAACCCCCTGAGAACCTGGAGAGCTCTGGTGTTGGTAGCCTGGTTACTTCCCAGAAATACCCAAGACTCAGCTCTGACAAGTTTGCTCTTCACAGGTGTCTTTGTACATTTTTTTTCATGTATGAAATATCTCCTGGGTTGTTTCTCCGTGTTGTCTTGACACTGTCTTGACGTGTTTTTCTGCTCCCTGCTCAGGGTTAGATGGGAGTTGAAAGCATGAATCAAGAATGCATCAAGGAGCCTGGTGCGTGTGCGTGTTTGCAGGGGTTAGTAAGCTGGTAAGCAGTTGAGATTCTTCTTCTCGCTCTGTGTTAATGGCTTTGTGAGAAAACTGCTTGGCTTAAATGTGCTGAAATTCCCGCCTGGCATAAACCGCGTGGAAGGGGCCGTGTGGGACCTGACCCAGCTGCCCAGAGGCCTCCTGCATGGGGCCAGATCCTCATCCCTTCTCCAAATCCCCGAGCCCCTCGGGTGGTTGAACAGCACAGGGAAGCCTTGGGCGTTTAGGGGTCAATGTTTTGGGCTTGGCACCAGAGCCTGTGGTATGTGGCTCCTAAAAGTGCATTTTAAGCCTTGCTCAAGGATGCATTTGGCCAGGATGTTTAACAGCAGTTTCATAATCTCCAATGTGCCAAAAATAGCGATTGTAACAAAAATGAGAATGGGAACAGTGTACATACATGTGCACAAACATATCTGCTCTATGGCTTTGAAAGCAGGGGGTGAGTTGAATTTCAGTCCAGCACCTGGGGCCAGAATAACAAGACTATTTTTAACATGTAGCTTAAGCTGGAAGCAAGTCTTCAGAGTGGGAAAGCATTAACCACAATGTATATGTATTTTTCTCAAAGCTGTAACTGCATCTCTGATGGATTTGTAAGGAGATAAGAAACAATCTCTTAGACTACCAGGCCCATGTGGAAGGGTAGTTACATTTCTCTGGATGTTTTTTAGTAATAGAGATAAATAGTAATGGTCAGTTAACTGTAGTAAATGCAATTTTAGGGAGGGCCAGTTAAATATAAGAGGAAAAAGGACAAAAGACTCTTGAAATGTCGATATTAACTCATAAATGTTCCCAGTCTTTGAATCCAATGACAGGAGCTCCTACCCGGGTAGCAATATCTTTCCCAGTGTGCAACTTGGACAAACAGTTATTGCTGTCTGGGCAACACCTCGGTTCTAGCAACAGCAGTTCCATGAAGTGCTGGAAAGCTGTAAGAGCCCCTTGCTCTACTGGTTTGTGCCTTACAGGTCTATGCCCCATTATTTTGCTGTTCTAGACTCCTGTTCCCCATTTTCAGATTCCAAATGGTGGTTTGTGAGACTGAGCCCTCCCCTGCGGTGTGAAGCCTGTTCAGTGTTCCCTGCCTTGCTGTTCCTCAGTGCCTCCTTCCCGTGTGGAGTGGTGTCTTGGCAGTGCGGCAGCACTGTGACAGTCCTGGGAAGCAATGCATGGCCTCACACTGGAATCTTGGCCATGATGAGACTGGAGATGCCATCGCTGGAAACACACAAAAGCTGGGACCAACCATTGAACACTAGGACAAATCCCTTGGCCTGGTAAATCCATTGAGGACTTAAAAGTCAGCCAGGAAAACAAAACATTTTCCTTGAAATCTTCTCCTTGAAGCTATCTGTGTCTGCATTCCCTACATGGATCAGGCTCGAAGAGGACTGAGAGCAGAGGGTAAGATCTGAGGACAGCTTAGGACAGGCTGGACAGAAGGAACTGAGCTTCTTCAGAAATTTACCTGGAAAGGCTGACCAGAAGGCATCAAGGAAAGAAAGGAGACAAATGCGACTTGGGAAAGGTTTATGATTGTACTGAAATACCCCAGTGCCCATCAGATGGAAGAGAAGGAAGATGGCAAGATACCAAACCTTTTTGAAAAGGAAAGAAGGGCTTCTGAGTGGTAAGGAGCTCTGCAACCAGCAGCAGGCAGGAGCAGGAAAAAGATCAATGATTTAGACTTAGCACAGACCCTTTATTTTGGTTATGTTAAGCCTCAGATACCTCGCTGTTAAGAGGGCAATGAGTAAGTGACACTTGACTTTGAAAAACAGCATATCCAAGAGCTGCCTCGTAAAGAAGGTTTGGGCACGAGTGACCCGACAACAGTTGTGCTGTCTAGTGCTCCGAGGGGAATCGCAGCGTAAAGACCAGTGGAGAGGAATGTTGCTGCTGCTCCTGGCTTCCCGCCTGGAGACCGCGGCCGGCTCCACGCGGAAGCAAAGCGGGCCGCTGCCTTGAGGGCAGGTTGCTTGCCCTGTGATTAGACGAGATGGGTTTTGACAGAACATCGTGTTCTGCTCAACAGCCCGACTCCTGTGCACAGGATCCTTTTCTAACGGAACAGAAGGAGGAGAATCCTGGTGGGTCTTTCCAAAGCGTCTCCAAAATCCTCGCTGACCCCCAGAGCTCACTGTCTTGCCTCCCGGTCCTGACTGATTCTCACCGCCACGGCTCTGCGGTCCTGGCTCGTGTGTCCCCTGCTCCTGCCCTGCTGGCCTTCACCCCTTCCCTCACCAGGCCATAGCTCACCTGGAAGGCTTCAGCTGCTGTTGCGAAGGGTGTTCTCCAGCAGAAGCACTGGTATCAGGCAGGGTAGAAATGTGCCTTTCTCCAAGCGACATTGTGTGATGTGTGTATATAGAGAGCAAAACCAATCATTGATGTTCTGACAGGCTACGGGCAGAGGATTAATAGTGTATTGTAGCTGCAGTCAAGTAGATCTTCCTGTTCCTCCTCTGTTGTTATTCTGGTTGTTATTGCAGTCATTTGTAGGGCATCCAGGCGAGTTCATCCAGGATATAAATGGCCCAAATTAAAGAGGAAGATAGAAGAAAACATTAAGTTTTCCAAGTGGACGTGACCCCTGTTGCTGTAAGCAGGGTCATCCTTTTTGAGCTCCAGTTATTTTTGGCAGGAGCAGCGTGCAGAGCAGACCCGGCTCTGGCCAGAGCGCGGTGCAGCTGCCAGCCCCCGCGGCCAGCCGGGAGGCTGCGGGCTGCAGGGGAGGGCTCGCAGCTCGCGGCTCCTGCCGGGCCCTGCGCTCAGTGCCGGCTGCGCCCGCAGCGGCGCGGGGCCTCGCCGAAGCCGGGCAGCGGAGCCCGTGCCGCGGCCGAGCCGCTCCGCGGTGACCAGCGCGTCTGCTGGCGCGCAGGATGCGCCGCGGAGGGGCAGGCGAGCTGCTCCTGCAGCTCAGGGCTGGAGCAGGGCTGCATCATGCCCTGTGTGTAGGAAGAGCTTAGTGGAGGGGGATCTGAGTCCTTGGAGGTGCCTCCAAACATGCTTGGAGGTAATAATCATTAAAACCAAGCTAAAGCCTTCATGATCCTGTACCGCAAACAAACTGCGATGTATAACAGTGGAATTAATAATTTACATCTTTGCTTAATGTAATTGCAGAGAAGAATTGCAGCAGGTCAGATTTCCCTGGCAACCTCTGGCTCAGTGAATCTATCACATCTCTGTATACGTGAGTTCCAGACCTGCCAAGAGCCTGGGTTGCAGAGTCCTTTCTGCTGATAATTGAAATTGAGCATAAGTTTTCATGAAGAGTTTTAATCTTTTCAAATAACTTTCATGCCTTTTTCTCTTGTGTTATGTAAAAAGGTAATCAAAGAAATCAAGAAACAAACATGTTTGTCGAGCTTTTTACTACAAATATTTCTCTCTCCAGGATGTTTAATAAGAAAATCACATTTACTTTTTCCTAAAGGAACACATCCACTGATATAGGCTGGGCTAAGGATGTAAAGAGTGAGTTTATTACACTTGGGAATCACACAGGGATAGACATGGGGCTGGTCTCAGACACAAGGGAGGAACAAGCCTCTCTGCCCTGCCAGGATTCTTTACTCAAACCTTTCCTCAAAGGGCAGAACCAGAGGGCTGGGTTCACCTATGCCCACAGCTGAACCTGAGTGGGATCCAGAACCAGCTGCTGACTTGAACTTTGTCCATCTCTCACCAAGAACCGTTTGTAGGACTGAGAGCAAAGCAAACTTGCAGGTAATAGAGGAAGGAGTATTTGAGCCTGTTTTACTCAAGCTGTACCAGGCTGACATCAGTTTTACAGCTTTTTTGTTTTCTTACCAGTAAACTGTTACAGTATCAGGGAAATCCAGCTTGATTTACGGGGTCTCTAAGTTCCTCATTAGCTGATGGAGTTACACGAAGTGGAAAACTCTGTGGGACTCTAAAATAATGATGTGTGCTCTTTGGGTTGCATTCCCCATCACTTCTGTATTGGATTTCTCGTGCATTTTAGGTAACCCATTGATTTCTCATGAGTCCCATTGTGGGTACTTTGTTATTGTGTGCATGGGTTTTTCACAACTGTTTTTGATGTCTGAATGGAACAGCTGAGAGAATCTTACACAGGAGAGAGGCAAACATAAGCCTAATGATCTAGACAACTAAGATGACAACTACGATGAAGCCTTTCCAGAATCTCAGCTTTAGAAATTTTTCTTTTTATGCCTCAGCATATTTTAAGCTGTACAGCTGAGACATGAATTTGGCATAGGTTTTGATTTTATTCTTCATTCTCTCACTACAGATCATCTCTTGAAGAACCTTCAACACTTTTTCCTGGTCTTTACAACTTTGCTGTAATACCTGACAGGGATACCAGATGGCCCCATGAGATAAACATCAAACAAGTAGAGTGTCCCCGCATCCAGCCCCTTGATGGTCTCTGTGGTGACGGCTCGCTGCAGGTTTATGTCGTAGAAATACTTGCACAGCACCTTCTCAGCCCTGGGCCGGGACTCGGGTCCGGCGCAGCGGTCTGCGCTCTGCAGCTCCAGCCACACCTGGTCCTCTTCAATCCTTTTCTTGTACACACAGTATTTGCTCTCCTCTTGTGTTCCTAGCCAGGCAATGGTGACAGAGTTGCAGGTCCTTAGTTTACTGAAAGACTTGATTTTTAAGCTGTCTGGCAAAAGTGGAAATAAGGGCTTGTGGAAATGGGAGGACACCTGAACTTTCACAGAAGAATTAGACTGTTCTGTGGACCTCAGCTGAACCAAATATGTGTCCAGCAGATTTCCTTTCAGTGAGAAATACCTCAGTCCTGAAATGTTTTCCGATACCACTGTTTTGCCGTTCTTTGTTATGTGAACCTGTACTTGGCCGCGACATGACTGAAAAGTGAACTGGATTCTCTTGTGCCTCGCCTGGTACTGCAGACTGTACAGCTTCTGCTTTTTCCCATCCAGGACCACCTGAACCACCTTCCCATCTTTCAGCTCGGTCAGCTTCGGCTCGGGTTCTTCCAGGGTTCTTGCAAATGTCCCCGTGTAAGCAGCGCTGGCGTTCGTGAGGAGGTTGACAACAAACACATCGAAGTAGTACTGAGTGCTGGCACTGAGACTGGGCACTGTGTAAGTGTTCTTGGTGCCCACGCATATCTGCCTGACTTCCCCGCTACTCGCTCTGTTGATGATGCTCAGCTCGCTGTTGGACAAGATCATGACCTGCTGGGGTTCCAGCAGGTACGGAGAGAGGGACAACGCCAGCATGGGCGGCACCTTCATTCCCGAGGATCTGATTGCGGTCTCGGCAGCACACAAGCTCTTGTAGTTGTGTTTTTCATTAACTAGAAGACAGTATTGGATGTTTTCTCTATGTTGCAAGACGGAGGGACTGTGTTTCCAAGCTAAAGTTACTGTTGTATGGCCGATGCCGATGATATCTATACGTGGATCCAGTGGAAGTTCTGGGTAGAGGTGGCCAGACGTTGTGTCAGTCGTTAGGTACACGGTTATATGTGTGTCTCGCTCGGTGGATAAGAACTCTAGCATGTAAAGAGCAGAGTGGTAGGACATACCCACGTAGGTCTCTACAGAATTTCCCTTATAGTTAAAAATTGTGGACACTGTGCTTGGAGTCCTTGGAGATTTTGAGATCTCTTGGGTGTCATGATCACCTGCAAGTAAAGAGTAGACTTGTAACTTCTGTTTTAACAGGCCTTAAATACAGCACGTCACTTAGGAACCTCAGGGAATATCCACTTTTCCTTCCTGAAAATAATAATTATATCTAAAAATTCGTTTTATATTAACAATTTATTTAAAGAAAATCTGAGCAGCTTTCCTCAGGAAGAAGGTGGGTTTTACACTACCCACGGAGATCCACGTGTACAAGCAGTATATCTTCCAATGTGATAACACTACTGCTCTCGTTTTAGCTTTGCCCAAGAGATTCGACAAGATTGCAGAGGGGAGACTGGGCCAGTACTGACACTTAATAAATCTCATCCATAACTGTGGGACCCCAAAGACCTTCTGTTACTAAATGTTACCCTGAGGTTTTTGACATGTAATCCTGAATTTAGTTGAATTGATGGCAAAACCCACCACCACTTTTTTTTTTTTTCCTCCTCCTTTCCTCCTCTCCTCTCTCCTCAGAACCACAAATTCAGCTATGGAGACAGCGGGGTCATATTAAGCCTGTGGCCACGATTACTGGAGAGAGGAACATGAAACGTTTAAGTTTGTGGGCAGCTTCCTTTAACACAAGATCCTTATGAATAGCTCGGTCTTTCTCCATCCCTGCTCGAGTAGATTGAAGGTCTTACCGCGTGCTGCTTTCCCAAGGAAACTGGCAGACGCCTTGTGCCTGAGTATGCTCCATTCGATGGGAACGTCGCAGGGCGTCACTGTTATTGTGAAAGGTGCGGGGGCTCTGCCTTCCTCCAGAACGAAATAGTATCTGTAAGTGTGGGGTGAAAAGAGAGCAAAAGGGTATTAATTTCTGCTGGGGACTCCTAGTCACTGGTCATTCCCATCCGCTGTAGGTAAAAGTGACAGCTCCCCGTCCAGGTGCATTAACACAACATGACAGTGGAAGCTGGAAACTGTCAGCTATGGGAAGAGCAGCCACAGGGCTGATGATTTCTAATCCACAAATGTTCAGTGGAGGTTTTATCCATCTGCCATAGGTAAAAGTTTTATCTATTTAGAGTAGTGTTAATGCACCTCAGATGAATATCAGGGCTTTAATATCTCACTTGTTGCCCTGTTACTTCACATGATGACTGCTAAACTGGCTACCTGCTTGATAGCCACTCGCGGCTGACTCTGGGGAATTTGGTACCTTTTACCAGACTTTCCTGAGTGGGGTTCAGTGAATGCCCCTTAAAGCATATCTCCCATCACATATACCTGCATACCTAGCTCTTCACGTGTGTAAGACGACGTGGATAGAACGGGATAGCTCCATCCAGCCCTGAGGAGCCGTGGGTGTCGCTGGCAGTCCGAGCCAGGCAGGCTCCACCACGTTGGCTTTGGATGGAGGCTGCTGCGCAGCAGCCAAGGGACGTCAGTCTGTTCAGGCACTGTTTGACTCCTGCTGGTTTACAGCACAGCCCAGCCTCCTATCTCACCCCTCTGCTCTTCTACTTCGGCCTCTTCCTGCCGTTTCAGTACATAAGCACGATGCAACCACAGAAATGCTTGGCCTTGGTCAGCTCGCTCTGCTGTTAAACAGAGGGAATTTCAGGGTTTTGCGCCTTGGTGAGACAAGCGTGTTCATTATGGCTAGACTGTGTCATCCTCGAGGTCAGGGTGGAGCTGCTGGGCCCCAGAGCCTTCACCTTCCCTGAGCAGTTCCACATGTGCAAGTGCTCAGCCTGGTAACTGAAGCCAGAACTTGTCAACTCCTGTTTCCCTAGGTGGAAAACTCTGAGGTTCTTCAGATTCTTGCTTGTCTAAACTGAAGGGTTTTTTGCTCCCTAATTGAACTCCTACTGTTACAGTACAAGAACACTGCAAAATTAATATATATATATATATCTTGTTTTTCCCAAACTTATTTCCCTTTAACTAGGAGAGCTCCTAGTTTGGATCTTTTGAGCCTTGCCATATTATATAACATGTGCCACGTTCCAGTTTGTTTCTGTGCAACACAGACTGGGTCTGGACCATCTGGCTCACCCTCTGCTCTGTGGTGTCTAAATCTGTGCACGTTGGTTGCTGCACAAAGAGGATCCTGACTAAACCACTTCAACTGCATCTCTTCCCAAACGGGCACGCTTTGATACCTAATGCAGAACACAGCTATGAAATCTAGGCCACCTCTATATCTAGCTTTGACAGAAAACTTTGCAGAGGTTTGGGCAAAGTAAAGAATCTGTAGAATTTCTGTGTGCAAAACATGGAAGCTAAAGCTTAGCGAGCTCTGGCACTGTTGAATGAAAACAAGTTCAGGACGCTGTATGTTGTAAGCTTTTTTGGGCAAGAGAAGCTGTGAAGTTTGTGTGTGTACTCAGCCAATCTGGGCATCTTTTTGCCAGGGAAACCCCCTGTGTTTTTCAGTGAAGGCAGCGAGGCCGCACGCCTCTGCAGCTGTGGAGCCTGGCGCTGCGTCCGACCCTGGAGACCCCAGCTCCCTAGCGGCCCTCCTGCCCTCGACGGGACGCGCAGGAAGCCGGCTGAAACACCGAGGTGAATCTGAGGGCTGTCCCAGGGCAACGTAGCCGCAGGGCTCCAACACGGCGGGAGCCTGAGCTGCAAACAGGACGCAGTTCATCCCGGCAGATCCAGCACGTTCAGAGCAGGTCTTGGCTCTGTGCTGGTAGCTTGGTCTCCACTGTCGGAGGGACGGAGCCGCGAGCGGAGGGACCCGTCTGCTCTTACCTCTTAGGTATATCCTTCAGCAGGTGAACTGTAGTTTCCTTGCCATCCGCAAGGATCAGGGAATGGTAGAAGTTGAAGAGATCACTCCTGAAAGTACTGGTGGGTGCTCTCAGGGCACGACACAGACAGACGGCCATGAGAAGACGGAGAGGCGGATAAAACCAGGCCCAGGACATCTTCAGCACTGCAAAGTGAGGTGCTAAAAGTGAGCAAACCTGCCAGTTCTAAGGAGGAAATCATAAATAACAGTCCCTTTGTGTGTCTTTTGTGGTATTTATCATAATCGCAGCAAGCCAGGCACTCAGACAGTACCTGTCTGCATCTTGCTGAATTGCTTAAAATTCACTGAGAAATGTTTTTGGTTCGGCAAATATCTCTGCAAAAAATTGACATCAAACTGCTGTGCAGTCTGTTATAATATATATATCTAATCAACGTAGCCAAACACAACAGGATGAAACAATTCCGAAAGGAAATTAACCACTGCTGACAAAATGAGTGGAGAGTTATATATAAAATATTTTTCCTTGTACCTAGTGTTCCGTCATGACTACAAGTATGTGTAACAAAGAGTATCCACATAGATTCCTCAGAACGAGTAAATACCAGCAGATGAGAAGTGCAAGATACGGGGTAAGAATCCCTAAACCTGTGCTTTCTGTAGGATATCGTAAACTCTTTGTGTAGTCGTTTGGAGGAAGATTATGTCACTGTATACATCTGGATAAATCCTTATGGAATCTTGTATTACCTATCGCTTCTGTACCTGCGGCACTTCCAACCCCCCTCAGCCTTGGCCTCACTGGAACTCTTAGAGCTCTATAGTGGTTGCTCTTGCCACAGACTACCAAAATCTTGTGTCCCCTCACCCTGTTGCTGAAGGGCTTTATTATCAGTTTAGAATCTATGAAAGAAATGTATGTAGCTCAGGCAATTCAAAAAATCACCTCTGAAAATGCTGTTATTACTTAAACTGTGCTGGGTATATCATAAAGGGCTACAAAGATGGAAGGATCCAGTTGGGTAAGAAATCTTGATAGTACCTATTACGTGAAATTATTCATCCCTTATCCTTACAGACTTTTCTATGTGCCACATCCTGCTTTAAAAGGTGAGGAAAGTGCAGAAATGGAAAAGACATAAAAGGGAAAAAAATGGAATAAACCTTTAACAGAGTTAGCAGCTGTATTTCAAGGATTTAGGAAGCGGAGGGAGCTCTGTAAGCAATAACCCTTTGGGGGCAGAACAAGAGTTTGCTGTATGTTACAGGCGGTCGGAGGGAGCGCAGGTCCTGGCTGATCTGCTTCCCGGCCGCGATGGGCGAGGGCGGGCAGGACAAACGTGCAGCCCGTCCTCGCCGGGCTGTCCCGGCAGGCAGAGAGCAGAGCTGCTGCCCCTTCCCTTTGGTCTGCCGGGGTCAGTGTGCGAGAGGACCAGCTCCTTGCAGATTTATTTCAAATCTGTGCGTTTACACACAATGTTGGATGCCTCTGTAGATTCTGGCGTTCAAAACTTGTTTTCATCGGTGTTTCCCAAAGTAAGACACATCGCTTAGTACAAGAGAGAGTGTTATGAAAATTAGCACCCCCCAGGTCATCTGAATATTCAATTTAACATCCTAATGAAGTCATGATACTCCCTCCCTTTCTTTTTTCAACAGTTTTGTAATATTTTTAGCATCCATTTGAATACAAGAATAAACAACCATGCTAGCAAGTCAAAAGAACAGTTCAAAAGATGATTATCCTATCAATTCAATTATTGATATTCGTATAATACAGCTTTCCCTATGACTCAGACTCTTCTCTGGCACTTCGTCATTCTTCAGTCTAACTACAGTTTACAGATTTAACATATCACAAAGTATTTTGCTTTACCTTTGCCAGTGGAATCTGAGTTGCTCCGCGCTCCGTAGAGAGTTTTTTTTTAAAAATAAACTCTTTCTGCAGCTTAAATGGCAGGATCCTGCAAACCACACTGATACCACAGCTCAGCTTTTCTCGTCTGGGAGCACAAACAAACCAAGCGACCAACCAACCTCTAATCAGCTTATCCCAAAGAGAACATCATCCTCAAGGCTGATTTCTCTGTTACACAGTGTGCTCTCAGATGCTTGAAATATGCTACATAAAAATGCTCTGCTTACCTATTCTGTTCCTGGCCAGATGATCCCCAGACCACTCTCCTTCTTTGCTGAAAAAACATAAAATAAAACAACATAGGCTTTTCAGATCTCTGCAGACAGATGAAAACCAAAACTGCGCAACCAGTTTAGCAGCACAGAACTGATTTTTCCATATGGCTCCTGAGCAGACATAGTAACTAAAATGCTTTCAGTCTTTCAAGAAAAGAAGAAGAAGAAATAAAGGAGTTTTGGTATGTTGTTGGGTTGTTTCTTATAGGGCTTATTTTAAACTCATTTGATTTTGAAGTCTTCAAGGTTCTAATTCTCGCTCTTTGAGTTCTAGAATTCCCTGTGGCGGGCCGGGAAGCGCATTCCCGTGTTCTTCCTGCAGACAGCAAGCCTTGATTCCCTGCACGGAGTGTCAGCAGGGCTGTTGGAGCAGCCTAATCCCGGCGGTGGCTGGCTGGAGAGCAGGTCTTTGACAGAAACGCACAGAGAGGAGGAGGGGGTGAGACGGAGAGCGAGCAAACACAGTTAACCCTTGTTAGTCCCTAATACTAGACAGCTGAGGGCACCGCAATTTCCTCCAGAAAATTAGTTTTGCATTAGCAGCTTGATGACCCTTCACTGGAATGTGCAATCGCTTTGCCTTGAAGAAATTTCATCTTGCTTCAGGTGTACTGTGTTTCACTATGTATTTTTTTTTTTTGTGACCCAACAGGTGCTGACTGGCTCATTAAAGGGGAGAGAAAGGAGTTATAAGGCAAGGAATACCCTCATTTTTTAAAGCAGCCATTAGCAAGCCTTTGGAGACTGACGAGAATTTACTGAATAGAGCTTGGCAGGTTGCTCGGCTTGCTGAGGCTGTGTGAAAGAGGAGCTAGGAAAGCGCCTGGGCTGCAGTGTAGCTGGAGCAGCAGGCAGGAGAACCGTGCGTGGGGAAGCACTCCCCAGGAGCAACAACTGCTGCCGCAATCGGGGGCGCAGAGCGGCGGCCGCCGCCGTGGCCCTGCGGAGGCGGCGCAGCAAGAGCCGCGGTGCAGCCAGGGCAGCGGCGCAGCCAGGGAGCTGCCCTTGCCGCGCTCCGCGGGCCCTGGGCCTGAAGCAGCAGCGAAGGAGCCGCAAGGCCTTCCCTGTGCGGGCACCTGCTCTGCTGCTTTAATTCTGCTCAGAAAGGCACCCCCAGAAAGCTGCATGCGCTCCGAGGCAGGCACTTTGCTGTGAGCAAGGAGAGAAGATAGCAGGGAGACTAGGCCTTTTGTTTTTAAATAAAACCTCTTGATTAGTGTTTGAAGTTACAGTGTTTTCTGTAACCCCTCACTGCCATTCTGGATTTAAAGATGCTATCATTTAAGCCTCCCCAAGACTGGAAATTCCCTAAGGAGGGAGACAGACAAGGTGGAATAGAAAGAGGCTCCAGTAGATGCTGCCTAGCAGAGCCTTATGAAGATGTGAGTTGGCTCATCAGATGAGGTGTATCGAGAGTGCACTAAAAGAAGGACATGAGAGAAAGGCCATGAGAGTAAAGGAATTTTTGCTGGTAAAGAGCAAGGTCGTAGGGCAGGGTTCAGGAGCAGACACGTCACTAATTTTGGGTAGAATTGCTAGTAAATACAGAAGTGGTAGACATGTTTGTTGTAGAAGGAATGGAGTCGCTATCTCATCATCCCATTCCTTCCCGTTGCCATCAAGAGAAGCCGCTCCCATGGCAGAATTCCGCTTGCCGGGAAGGCAGTGGGAGTCTTCCCAAGGAAAGGAACCTTCCATCTCCTGCTGAGTAATACGAACAGGACATCAGATTAAGGATATGGACTGTATGGTTTAAGTATGGAAGTAGTCCAGTTCATCTCGCTGGGGCTTCTTACATACTTCCCATAGGTATTTGCTTACACGCTTTGCTGGAGCAGGATCTGTGTGGGCAGATTTAGAAGTTCACTGAAGCAGCGTGGAAGGAAAAAGGTATTCTCAACTGAGAAAGCTAAGAGCTAAATTCGTGACTCATAAGCCTGGCTGAACTCAGTGGAGTTACAGCAGGGATAAATCAGACCAACAGTTTGCATTAAAATGGATACAAGGGTCTGCCCGCCTAGGAGAGTGCAGTCTACAACCAGCCTCGCCAGGCTGAGAGAGGGACTTACAGAAGCTGTTCAAGAGATTCTGCTTTTGTCCTGAGCCCTGCTGGACACCAGCACCTTTCTGACCTAGCAGAGGTGGCCACCTTTCAGAGAGACCTGGCTTATACTCTCTTATGTATTAGCTCTTCCAAAAGATGTCACACTAAAAACAAAGAAGCTCTGCTGAAATTTCAGCAAGAAGGCAGACAGTCTCAGTTCCAGCTCGATGCTCTCCAGGGAGCTTCAGAGGTGCATTCTGGACCTGCATCCCTGTTTCCATGTTCTGACAGAGGAGCTTGCACATTAGAGGAGCTTCCCGCGGTCCTCGACCCCTGTCTGCCCGTGCCTCCTGCCCGCAGCGCCTGCTCCTGCATTGGGGGCAGCCCCCGTGCAAGCCGCCAGCGCCCACGCAAAACCAGCCCCACGTCTGTTCCCGAGGAGGCCACCTACCTCTGCGACGGCCAGGTCACCTCGGTCGGGGAAGGGCGGCTGCGTGGCGAGGTAAGGGAGCTGCAGCCCCTCCTGCAGCCGTGCGGCAGAGCCTCGCAGCAGGACTGCACCCGCTGGATGAGGCCCTGGCTGTAACCCAGGCAATAACCCAAACACAGGCGACTTCGCTGCGCCCCCAGCCCTGCCCGAGGAGTTCTGTTCCATGAAACTCGGTAAGCACATTAAAAATGCATGGGGAAATAGAAATCTAGTGTTTCAGTTATGGAAGCAATGCGCTCTCCCTCGCACACACACACACGCTGTAAACAGTTGAGCTGAAATTGTCAGTCTGCGGCTCCCGATTACCTACCAGCCTGCAAGTTATCCTCTTGGCTAATTAGCAGTTACAAAGTGTGTTCCTTGAAGCCTGAGCAGGAGTAGCTGTGGGTGTCTGACATTGCTGAATGTGTTCTGTATCGCATCTGCAGGGGGAATCAGCATTCAGACTCGTCTTGCATCTTCCATGGCTGCAAGTTAGAACGTATTCCTTTTGGCAACAGAATCCAACTTCTAACTGGTTTTAATGGCATGGAAAGGGGGTGTAAATTCTGGTGAAAATCCCCTCCCAAGCACAGTAAACCTCAGAACTAATATTTGATAGCTACCGGAACCTAGTATGTCTTTGAGAAGCTAACACACTTCTAGTTAGTGTAACTGCTCGAAAATATCTTCTAAGACACGCAGCTGACATCCAGAAAGAATCACGTTTTGTTTTACCGATGTGACAGAGCAGCCCAAGCAAAAACTCCGTAGCCTAAAACCTGCCAAGGCTCTGGCACGGGCGGCTGCTCCTGAGCCCTGCGCTGTGGCCAGCCTGGGCTCGGTACACGCACTCCGGGCTCTGCTCTGGTCCCATCCAGACCCATTAAGAAGCAGTAGAGACAGAATTACCAACAAGTCAGAAACAGACTGTGAATATTCCTACAGGTGATCGTCCAGGTGAAGGGCATAGCAATGGATTATTTTGAAAGCCACTGGCTTATCTTGGGATTACATATTCATTTTGTAGAGTAAAAGCTAGTAGCTTTTTACATTTTGACTCCAAGGTCCCCATTTTGGCATATCTACACTGAGGAGTTCTCTATGGAGTTGCACAGTGCTGCCTGCTACGTCTGCTGACTACAGAGGCATAGACAGTGTTTCTGTGTAGCCCCCCTTTCCTGAGGAAGAGATGATGATGCTTGATATTTTTTTTGCTGATCATATTTAAGCTAAAGACAGTCCTGAAGGGTCTTTTAGTAAGTAACTGTCTGAAGGTTTTGGTCAGGATGACCCCTCTCCTTTTTCTTAACTCTGTATTTTTGCAGTTATTCAGGGAAGTCCGATGAGAAAAAACAGATAGGATGTAGGGGAGGATTCTGTGCAAAGCTCTGATCTTACAGGTTATGGGAGATTGCTTCTGAGAATTACCGCATCCAGTTTAATGGGAAAATTCCTTATTTTTATGACAGACTTTGTTCCTCCACGAGAGTAAATTCAGTGCAGCAGAAAAACATCCAAGTCCTCAGCCAGGATCCGGTACTAACAGCTTCTTTATGAATTAAAGAGGAAAACATATTGAAGCTGCTATTTTCATTTCCTTTTGCTCTGCCCCCAGGCTGTCAGGATTTTAGGTTAAGTCCTGTTAAAAAAATTACTTAGAAAACACCTACAAAATTACCTTTAAACTATCAAAGCCGCATGCCTATTATTTTGGGCAGGGATGGCTTCACAATGAGAGGTTTTCAGCTTAGCTGAAAGCTGTTGAGTATCTCAATTGAAGAAGTCAAAAAAAAAAAGAAAATGTATTGTCCGTGGTCAGTCTACCATTTTAATAGGGGTAATCCTATATTTTGTTTTTAGCTACAGTGTTGCTTGTTTTACATACCAAAGGATTAAACTAACATAAATAGGACTAACTCACCATAGTGAACAAGGAACACCCGAGTGTTCTCTGTGGCAGAGGCTCTCAAGTGCTGGTTAACTGCTCTTAAGGACAGGCTGGAGAGGAGCAGGGAAGGCCGAGCAGCCAGGTTCCTGCTCTTGAGCCAAGCGCTGGCCTGCTAAATTTCCCTCCTCCGGTGGGAAGGTTCTCTGATCCTGCCCTTTTCCTAAAAACACCTTCAATCCGACCAAGGAGCCTTTCACGTCGTAGGCCCTGGTTTCCCGTGGAACATCCCGGGGTTTGGCGAGGGCGCCGTCCCGCACGTGTCCATGGGGATCTGCAGGTGATGGAGGTTCCCACACGGTCGTTGGACGAGGATGATCATCGGACGAGGATGGTCATCGGGCCCCGGTTATCCCCCCGCCTGCAGCCCTGTGCCCTGCTCCGGCCCGCAGCTCCGGCACGGGTGTCCGTGCTGGCCCGGCGCGGCGGCGGGGAAGGAGTTAACCCCTGTCCTTCTTTCTGCCTTTGCTGGCGTGGAGTCTTTGGCATCCCATCTGTTCCAGGCGTTGTCCGTAATTCTTCCCGGCGTTCTCTGGGGAAGGCACTACAATACCCAGGAATTTTAACAATCCTAAACAGATTGGGGGCCACATATGGAGCAAAATGATTAGATTATAAGAAATCCAATCACATTTGCTGTCCTAGCCTTATATTTTTAAGCATTTGGGATCAGGCTTTCTGCTCAATTATGAATATTTGACGTGCAGCAGAGATAAAGTTATTATGTTCATCTCTCCATCTTGTCCCCACAGGAAGAGTATCCATTTTAATGTTTGATTGGAGGAATTTCATGAATAAGTTAACATTATATCTAATAAAATCTGACAGTTTTGTTATAAATTAGCACAGTGAACCTACAGTTTATGACAGTCGTAGATAGACTATGAAAGGGGAAAACAATACAAGCTCATGAATGTGTATACAGAAGGGGGAAAGTAGTCTCCATGCTTTGTTTATTCTGATTTTATTATCCTGTTCAATTAAGAAAAAAAGGCTGGATATTTCATGAAACAGCTTAACCATAAGAGTTTATTTTCTGTGAAACAGCGTTAGCAAAATTCCTTTATTGAGCAAATCCCTCCCAACGTTAAGCATAAAACGAACAAGGCACCACGGAGCCTGCCCTGCAGCCACCGCTGCCTCCCTGGTACCACCTCCCTGCGGCACGGCCGTCCCTGGCCTCAGCGCCTCCGCTCGCCCTGCAGAAACGACGTCCCCTCTCCTGTCCCCTCCGCTGGCCGAGCCCAGGGTCCGCTTTGCAGCGGCTCGTGTGGGGATCTCTGGTGTCTGAAGAGGCTTCCCGGGCGCTTACCTGGCGTTGAGGATGGGAGAGGAGAACGGAGGCAGACGGGGCTGTTCTTCTGCGGGCCCCACCAGCCTGCTCCAGGAGAGCCTCAGCATTGAGTGTAGCCGCAAATACGCAGGTTCTCTGCGTTTTGGGTCACATTAAAGTGATTGCTACATTATAGCAATAACTAGAAGCTCCGCACAAGCCTCTTACCTATTTCTAAGGGATCTGTGATTCCACACAAGTATTCCTATTCCACCTCCTTTACGTTCACCCCACGGAGCCTCCTGCTTTTGAGACCAGCAAAATATCCCTTTGCACTTCGTAAACCCCTTTACACAGCTTTCTGTCCAGGGACAAGCCTCAAAGGCCGCAGTACAGCCACAAGGGCCCTTAGGAGGTCCTCACGGTGGGAATACAGAGCTAGCAGGTCTGGTTCAGCTCCCTTGCTGTCCATAAATCAAAAGTTTTACCTGGGGTGAATTTTCCACTTAGAAACATTGGTTATAAAAATTTTCTTGTCGGTTCTTCCTCTGACATCCTGGGTAAGATGACTCAAGCCCTCGAGCACCCCCTTGACTGAAGGAAGCAGTCGGGAGGCTGCAGAAAGCAGGAACTGCTATCCCAGGACAGCCTAATAACCACAGACTACTTTATCTTGTCTCATGCTTCAGTCTACAGCAGAAGTCATAGCAGGACTTGGAACATCTTTGCTGTAGCATCGCAGAACACCGAGCAGAACACAGTGATTAACAGCAGCTAATTAGTAGACATTAGCAAGCTAATGCCTCAGGGTCTTCAAGAAAGTCACACTGTTGTTTTTTTAAAACATGACTGCCTACATTTATAAGCTATTTTATCGACTCATGAATTTTTCACCCAGGAAGGATAAATGAGTGGCTCGAGAGGAGCTCAGAATAGGGACCATTTACACTAAATTTATAAATTATGAACTAGAAGGATGACACTTTGTGGTGCGTGGCAGCGTTTCGTAGCAAAATGGAACGAACCCCTGTGTCTCTGCTGCGTCTGCCGTAGCAGTAACGTCTTCTCTTCCAGGCAGTTTCCGACAGCAGCGACAGCGCGCTGCTCAGCCCTTCCGTAGGAGGAGAGGGCTCCTTTGCAGTATTCTTCTCCGCTCATCTTCCTTGTGCTCCCTCTGTGCTCCCCCGTGTCCTGCAGATTATCAGTGGTGACCTGTCCACCTCTTCTTTATGCCCCAGAAAGCAGGAGTCAGGCTCACCTGCCCCACTGCTGCCCTTCCAAAGCACCCAGGAAATTTCTATGGCACCAGGTGGGCGCTGTGGAAAACTAAGGCAGCTCTGGTGGGACATTAATTCTGGAGAATATCCGGAGAGGGAGGAGGGATATTGCCCTTTCTGTCCCTCTGTTGTATTTCAGTGAGGGCTGGTCTCCATGGGCAAATCCCTGTCTCGTGGGAGGACTCCGGAGAGCCCTGCGATGGGCAGGAGGTGATGGCGCTGCAAGCAGGACTGCAGCAATCTGGGGAAACGCCAGCCTCCGCTCAGTGCTGGCAGGGACGGGGCTTGCACCAGAGACAGAAGCGGGCGAAGAAAGCACAACCACAACCACACGCGGGACTGATTTGGTATTCTCCCTTTGCTGACACAGCTGCTTACGTGTCACGCTCAGTTTGCCTTAAAATACCGTTTCTGACATGAGATTAGCTCTGGTGTTGTCCAGCATCTCCGATTTATTCCTGACACTGGCCTCGTTTATTTTACACTTGGCTAGTGGCCACTTCTTAGTGAGTCTTGTCCTCCTTGGAGTTCAGTGTGAAAGGGACTTTGACACCTCTTCAGCACTTCGTATCAGCGTGCGGCTTTCCAGGAAGCGGCTCCGGCTCCAGAGCGGGCTGCTCCCGCTGAGCAGCTCTCGGGAGCCTCTCCCTGGCTCCAAGCTTGCAGGAACCCGTTGCTCCCGCAGGTCACTCCAATGCTGCAGTATCAGGGGGGTGGCCAAGCTGCTCACTGTGGGGACTTCAAGCCACCCCTCGTGCTCTCTTGTCCTGACCCTGCTCCAGTGTGCAAGAGTCTCTGGGGACTCTGGTCATGCCAAAGCATCTCAGGCTGAAGTCTCCTCAAAGGCCTGAGGGGCAGGTTGTCAGGAAGAGCAGTCATTAGATTTCTCTGAGCTCTCCTCCTTGATCTGTGAGCTTTGATGGACTTCATTTGATGCCTTATTACTCCCTCCCTACATGGAATTGTTCTTGGCTTGGTTCAGGCTTCATTTGAATCGCTGTCCGTCTAATATCAGGACGGATATTTACAATAAGTTACCTACTATTGTGGCATTGCCAGAGCCTCGGAGTCTGTAAATGTGTCTAAATTGTGTGTCAGATCACATTTTTGATACTTTCCTTGAGTGGCAGGGAGAAACTGCTTGTTCTGGAGTTCACTGAACACAAAGCAGGCTGCCCACCAGCACAGCCTGTGCTGTGCAGGTGCAAGCAAAGGCACGAGGTTTTGCTAGTTCCAGCCCTGAACGCGTTCTACACTGAGCCGTTCATGTCTGGGTGGCTTTTTCCTCTACTCGGGCTACGAGAAAGGCCTCCTGTCAGGTCACGGCCACAGAGCAAACGGCAGCAACTGTTGGACTTGTGGAAATAAAAATGAGCAGAACAAAGAGCTGCTTAATTCTCCCAGCAGATGCCGCATTGGAGGAGTCACAGGCCAAGGTCTTCCTGAGACCGACTCCCTGTTCCTCTTCAAATTCAATTAGGCCCAGAGCATAGGGATGCTGTTCCAGATGGTGAGGGCAGCACGGGAGCATCATCTGCGCCTCTGCTCTCGGGGGAAGGAGCGTCCTCTGCGGAGCACAGGGAAGGAGGTGCTGAATAGCGAGGCGGCGGGTCGGGCGGCGGAGCCCAAAGGTTGGGCTCCAGGCTTGGGGGAAGCTCCTTTTCTATCTCCATTTTTACAGGTTTGCAGATTTTTTTTTTGTCTGGAGGAACATAGGCAAACATACCAATTGCCTTTATTAGCTGCCACAACATGGCACTACATAGGGCAAAGAATGAAAATTTCTTCCCCCCTCACCTGCCTCCTGGGATGAATTGCCTGACAGACAGTGACTCAGTTTTATATTTCTGATTTACACTAATAAATCCCCTTTTCACAGGAGAAAGGGGAAAGAATCACGGGAGGGGAGCTTTTAAGGAGGGACAAGCAACTGCTGGGAAAGCAAATGCTGATAAATGTCTACTCCGAGAGAATACCTTTCAGAACAAACCTGCTCCCAGCACGATCATCAGGAAAGTGACAATCAATCCCTAAAGGAATTAGTCTCTTCATAATCACTCCTGATGAGCGTCTTGATCACAGTAGCTGAATGACTGCACTGCTGTCAGCAGGGGATTACAATTAATTGATTAAAAGGCTTTTTGCACTGCACTGTGCGCCCGGCACGTATCTGAGGGAGTGGAGTAAAATCTGACACGTCTTGGCTGAGACAAAGATGCTAAAAGCACATTTGGGGAGAAGGGTGGGGAAGTAAAGTGGGTTTTCCTTTACTCAGAAAATACAAAGCAGATTTTGAGAAAAAATGCATTCAAATGAATAATCTCTCCTGCTATCATATTTTGACTCTAAGACCCCAAGGAAATGAAATTCACCTTCGTATTCCAACATGCCAATCTGATCTAGCCATAGAAGAAAGCCAAACTGTACACATGGCACTCCTATAACGATGTGAAATCTAACAGCTGGCTCAGGAAAGTCAGCAGCCTGGATGGGTGAGACAAATGAGACGTTGTTTGGGCCAAGTTGGCTCTATTCCTGGGTTTCATAAGCCCACACGTGAGCTCTCCAAACTTCAGAGCGGATGATCAAGTTAGCTCCATTGTGCGGTTATGAATAAGCCACTAAGTCTTTTCAAAGCCTTTTTTTTTAATACAAATTTCACACCTTTATACATCAAATTCTTTTTTTCCTTCCTTCATAACAAGAGCAAAAATGCTTGAGGGTCCCAATGTGCAAGCACATACTCCTGAATAACTCCCCTGCGCTTAAAAAGCTTCTCATGTTGGTGAAGTCACACGTTGGGGTAGGCGGTTATGAAGTTGAACCCTTGGCTCAGAAAACTTATTCTGGCTTAGAAAGGTGCTAAGAATGTATTTGTAATTGCGCAGATTAGAAAATCTAATAAAAATGTGTAATGCCACAAACAGCACATCTTAACAAGAGGCAAGTGTCTTGTCTTAGAGATAGGAACCCAGAACAATTTCATCTTCTCTCCATATTTGCTTAATGCACCAATGAAGTTGACAAATTTGGCAGACCGTCTGGCCTTATATTTTCCACTTACTAAAATGAAATATGTGTGACCACCTCTCCAAGCTGCTTTGAGAGCGGCTACCTGTTCACTCAGGACATAAGACACTTCTCCAAAATTTTCCACTTCTGAAAAAGCTCTTTTCAGCGCTGGCAGCTCCCACAGCAGGATCTGAGGCTGCAGCTGCCTTCGGTGTTTATACAGCCTGAGGGACAGACATCCACGCTGCGTTCTGCAGTGCAGTGGAGAGGTGCCAGGTGCTGGGGCATCCCGATCGGCCGCTCACAGCATCGTGTTGCTCCATGCAGGCCCATACTGGAGAGGGGGGCTGAGCGTTTCACAAGGGCTGAACCGGGCCCTGGGGGAGCTGCTTTGTTCTTCTTGGCCGAAAGTGCCTAGAAGTTGTGCAAAGAGAGCACAGGTGCAGATTATATTCACGCTCGGGGAGGGTTATGCTAGCTGTTCCCTGCTGTAAACCTTCCCACAAAGAGGTTCTTGATGGCAAAGAGTGGCCCAGGGTGTTACCTGCTTGGCCACCCGGGCGGCTAATGCCTGCGCGCTGCTGCCGGTCGGGAGGGCTGGAGCTCTGCTCGCGTGCGCTCCCCTTCCAGCGTGGCAGCGCGAGGGGAAAAGAGGGGAAGGTGGTAGGAGCGAGTGGCAGAAACTGCCCTTTCCTTCTTGGGCATGAATGAGGGTGGGTGTTGAATGAGGTTGACAGGATGTGCTCAGAACTGCCTTGGAAGGCAGCGGATAAAACCCTTCCTCCTCCTGGAGGGACTGGCTGTCAAGTCATCTGCTTCGGGCAAGCTGTGCATCCAGGGGTCATTTCACACCAGGTTCTTTTGGTCCACGTCGACCAAGAACTAGTGCAGGAAGTGCCCCCGTTGAGGCTCACAGCATTTAAATATGCAGATGTAAAGGGTTCAAACTCATCATGCTTATAAAGTCTCTGGTAAGGCCTAGATCTAATTTAAAAGTTCCAGTTAAATCTGTTAATCTGTTCTGGGTTTTGTTGGTGATGGTATTTTATTTGCTTAAAAAAAAATTTAAAAAAAAAAAGGGAGAAAGAGAAAGTTTATTTTCCCCACACTTTTCTTTCTTGTGGATATGAAACCTGGAGTGGTGCATTGTTAGCTGGTCAAAACAGAGGAAGAGAAGTCATATTTGACACTGTGTTTTTTACATTCTCCTTGAGCCCCGTCTCTTACTCTTCCAGTTTCCTATTCTCTATGTTCCCTCCCCAGTTCCTTTCATGTTGCTCACAGTCTGATCCAGACCATCCAGACCCCTCGCTGGGAGACTCTCTGCTGAGCTGAGCATGACTTGGGTGGGCCCAGGACCTCACGCAAGGCCTCGCTCAGTCCTGGCCGTGATTCCCTACAACGCAGGTTGGGAAGATGACATTTTCCTGTGAAGAAAATTAGTCCAGTAGTGCAGTTTCCAGTTTTCTCTGCATTTCTGGTTTTCTATTAACTCAGCCTATGACTTTGGGCAACTGTGTGTTTCTGGCCTACCCTGTCGGTTTAATGGGATAATATGATACTTTTGCCTTTTTATTACACCCAGTGTCAGGAAGATTAAAGAAAGTTTGAGAAGCGTTTGTAAATCCTGGCAAAAATACAAACTATTGTAGGTGACTGAAATGAAAAACAACTAAATAGCCATCTGGAAATGATAGTAACGGCAACAGAACTCTATTTCAAAGCAACATAAAAGCATAACTTATAATATTCATAGCATGTCTGAACCAGCTTATATATTTTCCACATACTAAAATACCCGTTTCTGAAATGCCTGTAAAGAAGGTGTGATTTAGACTGCGGTTTGCCAAGCTGTGCTGTCCCAGGAAGTTTTGCCAGCAGCTGCATCTAAGAGAGCTGCACGATGACTCCTGCGTGGTGAGGCTACCTGCACCTCTGTCTGAACGCAATGGACTACTGGCACCCAAGAGAGATGGTCAATCAGCCTCCTAGTTGTACTGTAATGTACACGGTTATCTGCAGCACACATCAGGGGACTTTAAGGCACACAGACGATTAATGAAGAATTCGCTATGTGAAGACTCATAAAAGTCCCAAATGTAACACACCCTGCCATGAAGCAAGAGCAAGTCTATTTGGAGAGAGGGGCTCGAGTCCTGGTGGATTTGGGTATAGTGAGTTTGAGTCTGCATGTGTAGAATTCAGTATCTCACTTTGGAGACTGTCTTTAGATTTAACCTGTACTTACAGAACTGCAGCAGTAAATAGATACTATGATCAGGTCCATTCTGCACTGACAACATATCACTTTTACACCGGTTTGCATCACCATTTGGAAGGTGTAAATGATCCCACAAAATTCAGGGCAGGAGGAAGTCAGATTCATGATGCTGCATTCGTTCTCCCGTTCCCTGGGTCACCTTGCACTGCTTTGCTTTAGCAGCAAGGTCACCTAATGCCACGAGCACTTGGTCAGTAACAGCCCTTTCCCCTCTTCCATTTGATGCTGAAATGAACAGCACAACTGTGCAAATACCGAGTGCTTTCTGGTGTCATAGTGCTCCCAGTGAGCAGTTGGAAGGCAACTGTTTGGCTGAGGACAAAGTGATGGAGCTCTGAGCAGTTTTGATTATAGACGGAGATTTAGACAGTCACATATGTGCTTTTCTATAGGTGTTAATGACTGGCCATGATGGCTGGGTTTCTTAACACCACTCTGTATTTTTTTACAATAATGCGAAGAACTATGACAGAATAATCTTTGCAAAAGAATGCAAGCTGATAAAAGTGTAAATTCACATGTGGAAGTATTGATCTGCAAGGTCTATGGCAGTTTTGCGTCATTCTCAAGAGTCAATAGCACTTTTCAAAATACCCAAAGTAGTCAAGACAGAGGCAATATGCCACTGTGTGAGTGGTGGAATTACAGGGCAATCTCACTTGCATGATTTCTGATAATGGAGTAGGGAACTTTTCAACTTTAGGTCACTTGGGGATTCTACTAATATGACTGAGAGTTGTGACTGTCCTCTGTGAAATGGTGCAAGTCCCATTCTCTAGGTAGAAGATCTCTCCTCTCTCTCTCTGTGTCCCCTTTCCCTATATAATTCTCTATATAAATCACTTTTTGGTACTTTTGATGAAATAAATAAACACTTTACTAGCCCAGTGAAAGGTTGTGTAGAACCTGCCACCACAACAGGAATGGAAAAGAGAGAAGGTGGTTGTGAACTGAATGGATATCTTAGCCCTGAGAGATCTGAAAAGGATCAGCTTGTATAAACACTTCAAATAGTTTTGAAAGCACTTTTAAACTACTGAGACCATGCAGTCTCATTGCACTGAGTGGCTAAAACCTGAGCAACCTACTGCTTTTACTCCGTGTGGAAATGAAACTACTCTGCACAGCAGTTTCTTCAGGAGCACGTGAGAGAATCGTCCCTGTTTGCATCTGTTGGCGCTGCCTTTGTCACGTCTCTCCTTGCTGGGGCTCTGTGGTGAGCACAGCATGTCTGTGTGCAGGGCTCCAGTCACTAACTTTCACAACATTCACTCAGTTTTTAGCGCAGAGAATAATCGTGCCGTGCTGTGAGGGAAGGAAGGGTCGGTGTGCTGGGCAGCTTGGTGGGTTTCACTACTATCTCTCTCCCAGTAGCTCAAGCCAGGACAGTCTCTAATATACAAAGACACACAAAGGCTCTGGGTACTTGGCTTTCTGCTGGAAACCAAGACTGACACCCTTTGTAAAGAAATTAGTTCTTGGGCTGGATCTCTGCCATGGAGAAGCATTGCGATGAGCTCAGGTGCAGAACACTGTCACGGCTGAGCCAGACTCTGCCAATTACAATTGGGATGAAATACAAAAGTGATTTTTTTTAATTAAAAAAGAACCAAAGAGGAAATGGGCAAATGAAAACTCTAAGTAATATGAGCACAGTTTCCTCTAAAATAGCACTATATTTACTATTGTGCCTGCTGTGCTACAGATTATAATGTTAGCAGGTCTCTGGTTAGTTGTCCTTATTACCCTTTGGGTCATGAGAAATAAAGAGAGTTACTTTCCTTGGTTTCAGAGTAAACACAGCCTGTTTCTAGTTACCCACTGCACACCCATGATCTAGGATGACCCATGGCTGCTGGCCATCAAAAGCCCCAAGCACGATCTGTGGCTGAGCCCACCCTGCTCCCCAAGGATAACGAGGTGATTATTTGACTTGCCTTTTGGTGGTGATTTTTTCCTTTAATTAAGAGTTATTCCGCCTTTAGTTAAGCCCTTGTCAGTGAGCTGCTGGCTAGCCCGCACCGTCCCTGGCACCAAAGGCTGCCACAAACGGGACAGCCTGGCAGGACACAGCAGGGCTCGACCTGCCCGTCTTCACGGCACCAGCTGCTAGGGCCCTGGGAGCACTAGTAGGGCCTAACTGCTGAGCCGCCTCAGCTGGGCCGCATGCAGGGCCCAGCCCTTGGCCCCAGGAGCTCTATTTAAGCTCAGCCCTGGGCCTTTATGCCCAGCCTAGAGGTGTTGTGGGGGTGCTGCTCCCCAGCCCAGCATGGCTGTGCTCCTGCCTGGCCTTGGGCCCTGCAGCCTGTTCCCAGCGTGGTCCCTGAGCGGCCTCAGCCCTGGGAGGCTGCCTGGAGGCTGTGGGGCTGTGTCTGACCCTGCTTGCTCCTGCTGGACCTGGCTGGGCTGTGGCCCTGCCTCATCACCGTGATCTTGCCTGCTGCTCCGGGCTCTCCACGGAGCCTGGCTGCTTCCTGCAGGCTGTGGGCTGGCCTCGCTCAGGTACGCTGGGATGGGGCCCTGCTCTGCTGGGCACACTGCTGTGCTCCGTGCCCTGCCCTCGGGGAGCGGCTGACCCTGGTCCAAGCGCCATGTGGGAAGGTCTCCTCACTGTTGAAGGCTGAGGTTTCACAAATGGAGGCCCTAGAATGCAATGCCATCCTGTTAATTAAGTATAAATGCAGAGCTAGTGTTAAATACATGGACCTGGCCCTTCAAAAGGGTGGCAGCCCACACATGTGGGTGATTGCTGAACGGTGTGTGTTCTGTCTCTTGATGTTCTGGGGTTGACCAACTAGTGTAAGTGCCTTCAGTGCTGCAGCCAAGGTGCTGCCTCTCAGGAAGAGCTGGTGGTGCTGCCTCCCGGGAGGGTGGAAGCCCCTGTGGCACACAGAGCACCATCCCGTGATGGTGCTGCTGTGGGGTGACAGCTTCTCCCTGCTGGCTGCCCTCCCTGGCAGCCTGCTCCCTCTGACAGCCCAGGGCAAACAGAGCAGTCAGCAAGGCTTTAGGGAGGGCAAGAAAACAGAAATCAAACATTTAGTTCAATCAGCACTGCTGCAGCTGTGCTGGGGATGTTTACAAGCTCTGAGATGTGGAGAATGTGTCTACCTGCAAGCACGGGGAATGAGCTAGGGACCCAACAGGCAGTGAAGGACACGAGGCACAGGCAGAAGAGGAGCTGCCTGGGGCGATGACCGCGATGAGAGCTTTGCTGGAAAGCATGGAGCCGGCATCTGCCCTCAGACACTCATGGGCTGCTTCCCGCGGGATCGGCAGTCCAGACCAGCACGAAGCGGGAGCCCCACACGGGTGCCCTGCCCTGGTCAGGGGCCAACAGGAGGAGTTGAAGTTTGGTACTTATGACTCTCTGGGGAGGAAAGTTAATTTTGCAACAACTGTGCACAAACTTAGTAATCGGATCCTGCAAGTGAGTCTGAATTACTCAGTAAGTGTCTAACCCATCTGTCTTAGCTTCTGTTTTGGAGAATTTAGTTCCAGAATTACTGTAGTTTAAGTGTGTGTGTCTTGGTTTGGGCCTCTCCTCTGTAATGAGGAGGGAAGGGTGAGAGTCCTGGCCCTGAAGGAAGGGTAGGTGCCATCTCTAGTTGTTCCCTTTGAGATTCTCTTGAAGGAGAAAAGTAGGTGAAGTTATCCAGTCTTACCTGGAAGGGAAGAAAATGCTGCCAGATAGTGGCTTGAGTATAGCAGCAGCTTTGAATATGGAACAGACTCTTCAGTTAAGCTCCTTTTCCTCCCTTTTTCCCCTGAGGCTTGTTCAGACCCCTCCAGAAATTCTCCTGTATGTTTGCATCTGGATTTTTCATAGAAAAGACTCTTTTTAAAGAAAAAAAAAAGAATGTCATAGTTGTGCACATGAATATTGGCTGCAATTCAAACACTGTAGTATGGATATTAATTTCAAAGGTGTTTATATGTGGATTCTTCATGAGAACTAGGGTGACTTATTTGAATTGCCCCAAATCCAGCTAGGTTGATTAGTAAAAACTACGTAGTTATCCAGTGTGCCTTACGGTGCAAGGAAAACTCTCAGGAAGAAGCCTCCCAAAGCCTGGGGTGAGTGTGGAGCAGGGGCTGGGCTGGCCTACAGGCTGCTCCTGCAGGATGCAGCCTCCTCAGGCACCCTGTGCCTCTGCCCAGCCCCTGCTCGCGGTGCTGCACTGGGAGCCCTGCTTCCAAAACACAATGTCCCATCTACTGCGCTGAGACACTTCCCCTGCTTTGGTTTTAATTGCTCTGCAATAACTTGGACAAATAGTATAGCTTGAGTTGTTATTGCTTTGCCTGTGTGTTAGTCCTGGGGGGCTGAGGCTGAGTCAGTCTGGATACGGGACGCTAATCTTCAAGGGAGATTTCTTTTGGAAGAAAAGCGTAGGAAGGACACGTTAAGGATACCAAAAAGTAATGACCTGGGTTAGAATGAGGAGAAATTTGGTATTTTGGATAACTAGACAAAAGCCTTGCTACTGCCTTTCAGTGCAGATGAGCCAGGAGGGTTGACTGGAAAAGGTGACTGTCCTGTAGCTGCTGTGACTGCAGCTTTCCTGCTCTGCCCTCCTGACTGGGCAGGTTTCTAAATGCGCCAGGGAAGTTTGGAAAGGGAAGTCCAAAGAGGCTGTCAAAGCTCTACCAAATCCAGGAGCCCTCCTCGCTGCTGATCTGAGCAGTGGCAGACAGAGCTGCTGAGTCTGTGCAGTCCCCTCCACACCACCCGGGTTCTGTGCCTGTGTTAGTGTCCCTGTCACCTCCAGTGGGTCTCATCCTTCTGATAACCTTGCTCAGTGTTGGACTGTGCCTGTCACTACTGTGCTCCAAATAGTTTTACTACCAATAGGATAGAAGAACAAGAATGAACGAGGAGAGGGAGATGGATCTCTTCCCCACCGTACCCTGCAAACACCTCCTGAGCTGCAGTTCCTTCTGCACCAGGCAAGGAAGCTGAGACCGGTGCTCCAGGTCATGCTGGGCCCCACGTGCCACCTGGCAATTGCACCTCCCTGCCAACAGCACTGCCAACCTGAGACTCCTCATCTCTGGAGTTTAAAAAAGTAGAGAGAACCAGTGTGCCCAGAGGCAATCTGTGCACCCAAAAGGGTGTGTTGTCAAATGATCCCTTATGAGTTCATTATCTGACACTAATGGGACTATAGCAGCAATACATGGATAAATAGGCCCTTCTCAGGGAAAATAAGTGGTTTCTTGGACATACAAGAGAAATCATCCTCCTTTTTGATATTTAAAATAGAAATTGCTCACTTAGCTGTGATTTTATTATTTTAGTTTGGGTCCTGCAAATGGAATGAATTCAGAAGGTTAAGCCTAGATGAGCTCATGCTGTTCAGCTGGATGATATTAGGAGTTAATCCCTTTGCGTGGTTCCACATTCTGTAATACCTCTCAAGCCTGACAATTGCAGCTATATTTTAAAACCTTTTAAAGATAATCTGCTGGAAATGCAAAGCTGGTTGAAGTAAAGAATATTCTTTTTTTTTTTTCTTTTTTACATAGAAAAGACAGCACTTCCGTTCACATTTAAACTTTTTTCTCAATTGGCTTGCAAAATAGATTCAGGCTTTATTACAGCTTTGCAGTGGTAACTTGTAGAGTTTAAGCTATCAGCCATGTAACCTGTTATCTTTTTTCACAAGGGTTTTAATTATTTAAAGGTGTTGTTCAGTGTTCTTAATGTGCTTGTTTTATGGCTATTAAATAACTTTTTTGATGTTGTTGCTGGCACTTAAAATGGCTAGTTTCTGGGATTTTTTTAGGTGGCTGTTTGTGTTAATTGTCACTTGTGGTCATGACCTGAGTAACTTTATAGCCTTCTTGTTAGGAGATTATCAAATGTCTAGTAGATCTGCAGCGTGGACTGAGCTGGAGTGTGCTTAGTTGACCCAGGAGTCGCAGCAGGGGTTATTTGATTCCCATGCTAACAGAATGCTTTAGGGATTTGCTGCTTACATCTAAAATCCTCATACCGGGTTTCTGAGCCATCTACCAAACAGCTGATCCACTCATCCAGGTTAACCTCCTTGTTTCCATCTGTGTCGCAGGGCTCAGGATAGAGAGCACATTGCCAAGAGCAGAAGGGTTCTTTGAAGAACTAGGGGACATCCAAATGCCCTGGGTGTTTGACACCTCTGTGCTAAATATCAATCGAAGTAAGCTCATGTCTGAAAGAAAGCCAGAAGTGTTGTCAATGCTGGCTTATTACTTATTTTTTTTGAGTTTTATTTGCAGTTTCTGTGTAAAAAAGAAAATGCTATATGGCTGAAATGTGATCTGAGCAAATTGTAGTAACTTAAAACCAGAAAGAGAAGGACCAAATAATGGTCTTCACCTCTAAATGTCCAAGTTGAAACACAAGATTCCCTAGAACATTGTGCTTTAGATAACTGCCTCAGCCTGGTTACTAGTGTCAGAGAGAGTCAGGAAGGAGTCTTTCCTCTAATACATTTAATGTATAAGCTCCTTGTGGGCATATGTTCTGTGCAGAGAAGTAAACCTGCAGGAGCACCACAAGGGTGTTTATTTTCAAGAGACTGTGATCTTTAAATCAGTCAAGTAATTGAGGGCTGAATAATTCATTCAGGAATGCTTAGGTTTGCCAGTGCTCAGAATGAAGCTTGAAAATCAGTGGTGCTTGGAAGGGAACTAAGTGATGAAGGAGAAACAGATGAGAGTTAAAAAGGATGTTCTTAGCCCATGCTTCCCTTTTAAACTAGTACTTCTTTTTTTCCATATATTTCCATATTTCTCTTCCCATTCCCTTTTGTTTGCCTTCCTTTCCAGCTCTGAATGGGTGAGAAGCAGAAAAGTGGCAGGGCAAGATTGCTGATGCTAGTTTCTTCATTTGCAGAAATATATGTAGAAATTAAAGTTGTGAGGGATCTCTTGCTCTAGGCATTAAGGGTTAGATTTTGAGACTTGCAGGTTGTAGGTATACAGAACTGGCCAAGTTCTGTATTATACTAGTGCTTCTGGTGTTAGGAAATCTAGTCTTAAAGGTCATGAACCTAGCTAAATAGGGCAAAAAGGAGATTGATCTTGGTAAGATTTCACTGCCTTGTTAAAGTGGAATAGCTCAAGGGTGCAACTTAAGTTTGTCTCCTCTGGTATAGGTTAAACTTTCTTACTTATGGCTGAACGTGGGACTTCAGAAATACTGAATAGCTCTTCTCTGTGTACTTGAATGACCTTTGGTGAATGTGGTCTCAGTGTCTGTTGAGCAGGAGCAGAGCCCACGGGGGCAGGGGTGGGTGGTCGGTGCTCGCAGCATCTCAGCGCCGCGGAGTGGTGATGAGCACAGAGCGCTACAGGCACACTTACCTCCTAGTACTGCGAACCTGAAATGCATTCCTTATTTATGGTTATGATAGCTAACACATTTCAGATGGCTTTAACTGAGCATACCTAATAGGGCTGTTGAGCTTTCCTATAAAGCAACTACAGCCTGAGCTGCAAGTGTAAATGAAGCTGTGTTCAAAGCTTTCCTGGTGATGATTTTCATTTCAGTACCAGTCGGGCTTTTTAGCAGGCTCTTGTTGAGGGCTTGCATGTCACCACCCTAACGAGTTGCTTGCCAGCCTGTTCAGTGTATCAGTGTAGCTTGCATTGCCCCAAGGCTACTGTAAAACCAGCTCATTGGGATAAGAATCCACTTGACAGTGTCAGCCCTGCTGGCAGGAGAGGGGCTTACCACCCCCATGCAGCAAACTGGGTGGCTGCTGTAAAATCCAGCCTTGGAAGTGGGAAATGTGCAGCTGTTAAACTTGGAACTCCGGGAGGTATTGCTGCTTGCTGAGCACGGGGCTGTCAGCTCTTAATTTGAGGCTGTGGTCTCATTCCCACAGAGGGATGGTGGAGATCTCCAGAGATGTGACCTTCAGAAGGCGCCTTTCTGTTCCCTTGGGCCGCAGGTAATGCGTATGGAAATGAAATGCGTTGCCTCCAACAGGTGTGAAAACAGAAGCACATCTGGAATAGGAGTACTTTCTGCTTACTTAAAGGAATACCTTTTTATTCAACTAGAGGGTCATTTCCCTCTGCCTTGGTGGAAGAATGCTTGTGTAGTGTAAGGTATCAAAGCTCTTGCTGTTTGCCATCTCTGTTGCGATCCAGGGTATGGAATCTCTATTAGAATATCCCACAGGAATTCTCATTTTTTAAAATATGGCACAATGTAAAGGTTTGGGGAGCTACAAGACTTAACTTCAGCCAAAATATACAGTGATTAAACTATAGTTAAAGTCTGAATGCTGGAATGTGGAAGTATAACAAAACAGTAATAAAGGATATTTTTTGCTTATGATAACCTGTTACCATCACCACTTATAAAAGTTAATAAGTAATGTTAAGAATTAAAGCTTCTTGGCTAGTATCTAGGTTAAAACAGCAATGAAAAGGTTTTAGGTGGGCTTCAGCACAAAAATGTTAGTTATAAGGTACCTGGATGAAGACTGTTAAATTGTGCCATATGCAAGGACTGTTTTTGAGGTTAAGTGAAATGATGAGAAACTCCAAGGAGTGCGATGGTCTCTAGGTGACCATGAGATGATCTCCAAAGGTCCATTCCAGCCTCAATCATTCTGAGACTTCAGCCCTTTCTAATGGCAGATGAAATTCAGAATCAATGAATGCTACATAATGTTGACTTGAAGAATTAATTTAAATAAGAGTACTGAAGGGTTGCTAACCAGTTACCATGACTCAAGGAGAAAAGACCTGGATGTCAGTGGGTGGCTCAGCAAAGCTTGTGTGACAGGCCAAAAAATGGCAGCCAACTGGAGAATAAGAGGTTAAATGGGACTGAATGTTGTGGAATAAGTGATGTAACTGTCCCCCACAGTTTGGCCTAAGGAACCTGGGAGATGCATGCAAAGCTGAGACTGAATGTGCCGGAAGTATACTCCAGAAACTCTCACCATGAACCTCGTTGAAATAAATATTTGTTTCAAGCAGATGAGCAATAGTCTGTCCCTATAGCCTCCACTATATCCTCACTTCTTGTCTGGATACCCACGGAGTGTAGCACAGATGTGACTTGGAGCTGGCAGTTGTCCTGGAAGGTTGTAAGCGTCCGTGTTGCTGGTAAATAGAGATTGAGTGGCTGGAGAAGAGGCTGTGGAGCTTCCCTGCTGCCTCAGGGGCTCTGCTGCAGGCTGGGCTTGCCTCTCGGGCCCCATTCCTGCCTGCAGCTTGGGGCAGAGCTACCCCAGAAGGCACAAGAGATCTGGGTTTGCTCAGGACATGGGTATGCTACTGATAGGGGTATGGCTATCCCACACTGGTCTCAACTGAGGGGAGCAGTATGAACCAGGATACTGCAGTAAGTTTGTCTTGGATGGCATTTTTTAGCCAGTTTTAAAGTCTTAATTCTGAAACTCGTTTCTTTCTCTTCCTCTGCACCCATGCATAACTCCTGGTGAAGCGTTCTGGCTCTCTGTGTAGGACAATCTAATACCGTGCGAGTGGGCTGCTCTTCGATACTGCTCCGTGTTTCCGGCTGTGCCGAGCGCGGCTCAGAGCCCGCGGGGCGGCGGCGGCTGCTGCTCCGCGGCCGCCTCAGCCGCNNGAGGGCGGGAGAGCGGGAGGGCGCCCCGAGGCCGGGGTCCGCGCGGGGAGTCGGGGGCGCCCCGAGGCCGGGGTCCGCCCGGGGCTCCCGGGGCACGAGTGCGGCTCTTACTGCTTGTTAGTGCCGAACGGGAGATGCGTGTGTGCCTGGGCCCTCGTCTGCGAGGAACTGCGTGTGCCAAACAGTGTAACAGCTCTCAAGTGCTTTCAGAACGAATATTAGGGAAAAACATTGGTAGAACAGCAACACCTTTATCATTTTTTTTTTTTTTTTTCCAAAACAGCCCTGTTCTTCCATTCTTCTCCCCCGTTTCCTGCATATTGACACATATCAACTAGCATACTAAAGCTAGTAAGTTGATGAAGCATTTCTGCCAGAAAGTAGAATGTTAAGATCAAGAAATGAAATTTTCACAAAAGAGGGATGCAGAACTGAAGTTCAAAGCTCAGAAAAGCTTGTCTGTCATCTCATATAACTTGGTATTTCACCTCTATTACACATTATTTTTCAAAAAATATGGTTAAACTATGAATGTATATTCATGTACAGATATAGAATGGGAGATGAGCCATTTGAAACTTCCTTCTGCAGCTCCACGTTTTGCTCTCTAAGCTGCAGCCGAGGTGGAAGATGCAGAGTCTTTTCAGAAAGCGGTGAGGGAACAGCAGCTGTCGCAGAGAAGGGGAGCTCAGCCCTGCTGGTAATGCGGAGTGGCTGCTGCTCGGTAATGTGGTGTGAATGAGGACTAATACTTGAGAAACACCTGCCCGTGTCCCCTCGGTGTCTTGCTCCAGGTGCTGCCCACTTCCCTCTGCGGTGTGAGCCTGTGGTCTGTCCTCGCTGTCTGATGCGCCTTCTCACCAGCCTGCCCTGAGGTGCCTGCACTTCATTGCTCATGCTGTCCCTGCGCAGTCGAGGGCTCCAGACCCCACAGAGCTCCTAACACGCGTGTTGCCCTCCTGCCAGGCCCTCGGCTGCCTTGCACACTCCTTTAGAAACCCGGCTGCTCCTTGCTGTGCCACTGCTCTTGTCCCGCTATCCCACCTGCCCTTCGGCTGGGTCTGCTGGAAGGGCTCTGGCATGGTCTGGGATGCTGCCAGAAAGAGGTCAGGGGTTTTTAATCCCACTTCTCCTTGGCCGCAGGCAATCTTACCCGCAAAGCACCTGGTAATTGTAGTCTTTATGGGCATTTCTGCCTATTCCTTCCCATCCTCTCTTCAAATGAGAGCCTTGGCCTGTCTCACCATCAGTGCCCACACTGGCGCAGCTTTTGAGCCTTCTCTTGGATACTGCAGCCATCACCAGCATCCTGCTGCCACTCAGTATCACTGTGTGGGTATCGTCTAGACCCTCTGTCCTCATGTCCAGAATGGGCCTGTGTTTTGCAAGCTGGCTTTGGATGAAAGCTGTGTAATATCGTCCTTCCTGTTCATCCGCACACTAAGCATGTCAGACTGTCACCTTGCATGTCTCTTACTGCAAAATACTCCTCTGCCCCTGGCAGACAACCTCCCTGCACCCCTGTGCTTTGCAAAGGCAAGGACTCTCTCAGGTGCCCCTTCTGCATGCATCAGGTATGCTGCTGAACTCCCTGGATGCTTTCACAGATGAGTGATACCTCACAGTGAAAGGGCAAGAGGTAAACTCTGCTTCTGGCTGCCCCACAGCAGCAGCCATCTCAACTACCCTTTTGGCTGCAAAACATCTTCAGTTTTACTCTAGTACAACAGATTTTTCAACTTCCTCCATACTTTCCACAAATGAGTGAAGAACACCGCAGAAATGCCTGTATGACTCTCCATCCGAATCTCTTCCAAGCTGTCCTCTGTTACAACAGTAAATTAAGGAGTTTTAAGACCAGCTGTGGTGCTCATGTGCTGAGCTCACTGCCTGTCACAGCAAGTATACTTGAGCAATATTTAATTGCTTCTTTGTACTCCTGCTTTGTACTAGAGCATGAGCCCTCTGGTAGAGGGATAGTTAATCATTAATTGCAACATTATTTGGCTGCACCACTTCTGCTTGATAACTAGGAATCATAAAACAGAATTAACCTACCACTAATAAAAAGAACATTTAAAGAATGGGAGAGTTTACCATACAAACATCCCTAGCTGTAGCTATGCTGTTGCTTTTCTGTGTGGATCTCGTGATCTCCCTGGGGATACCCCACTAGGCTATCAATTGAGGAGCAAAATAATCTATCCACATTGCATTTGCACTTCTGCCTGAGGCAGAGCAGTCCCACGCTTGAGAAGTGAGGTTAACAAAATGTGAAATAAAATAGAGAGCGCTTGCTTTAGAAAATGGTGCTCTTTTGCCATGTTCTGCCTCTGCAAACACAGTTTAGCTTGGATTATGTGAATAACCCCCTTGGAGTATTAGGGCCTTGGGTCAATAGTTGATGTGCAGATTTTAATAGTATTCTTGTATTATGTAGAAGATATGTCCTCCAGGGTTTGCTCTATTTTCTACTATTTTTAGATTCCTTTGTTTTATGTTTCTTTCAGAGGTTTTTCCAGGCATTCATACAGAATTTATCTCTGTGTGTTCATGGCGTATTCAGAACGTCAGTAACTTTTATAAGTCTTGTGTATCCCCTCCTAGTTCTCGGCCCTTGTGCTGGGTGTTCCCTGCTGCTCTGGAGGCTCGGGGTGCTGCGTGGGGTGGGTTTCTCTCAATTCCGAGGCTGCTAAAGCCTTACACAGAACTGAAGCCCCATGAGGCTCCCTGAAGTCAATAAGAGGCCTGTGGCTACAGTTCTGGGTAATGACCCCAGAGGGTAACAGTAACTGTCTTCTAATACCTCCACAGTGGTATCTTTGCTGGCTTTGGCTCTTGGGAGCAGGTGCAGATTAATTAAACTATAATCTGATCTCGCAGAAATGATTAACCTTGTTGTTTGCCCAGGACTAACAAGGTCAGTGAAAATGACCCCCTTCCGAACTGCTATAGAGGCTTTGTGTGTGTTTGTCGTGCATCAGGAGGCAGCAACACAAGGCTGTGTGTACAGATCTGCCATTAATTTTTAACAGCTGTGCCGTTTATTCTCTTGTGTAGCCTAGTACAACCACATACAAAATAAAGACTCATTTAAAAGCACTCTGAGTCATGCTGTATGCCTGGTATGTAGGCCAAGCCCAGCAATACTAGAAGCTTTCATGTGTCAGGAGCATGGAGCAAAAGGAGCAGTGGCATCTAGTCCTGTGCCCCGTAGTTCCACACAGCCATGTAATAGATGCTGGCTACTCCAGTTTTGCTTTGGAGCTCAGACCGGAGTTTGCAGTCATTCTTTTCCTGAAGAGCTGAAGCATGGAGCTTCTCTGCTGTGAGAGTGTGTGAGAGCAGGTGTGAGGTGAGACTCACTAATCACCACCTTTGCCACCCGGTGTGACCTCAAATCCTTAGCTATGTGGAGGGGAAAAGCAAATGAGCTGTTTAGTGCAGAGACGTTCATGAAGCCTCAACTCCAGACACTGAAAAAAACCCTCCTGATGGCCTGGAGAGCTGTGAGCTAGTGAAGACCCTACCTGCAATGTCAGGGAAGGAAGCAGGAGGGATCAGGAGCTTGGCCCTGTGTTACAGCAGACTGTTTAGCAGCTGAAGCTCTCCCTTGTGGCTCGGTGCCCTGCGAGCCTGCTGCAGAGGCAGAGACCCCCAGGCCCTGCCAGTGCTTCTAGAGCAACTCCCGATCAGAGTTGTGCACCAGGCAGTGAAGGGATTGCGGCTGAAGTGCCAGCTAACGCGCAGAAGTTAATGCAGCATGCGCATGTTACAAGGTAATCATCCAGTGATGGTTCCATCTCCTTGTGTTTTCCGGAGAGCACAAACAAATTGGGTAACTGAGGGAGCGATTCAGTCCATTAAAACTGACCTGGCAGCTGGGACTGCAAGCCTGTTTGACCGGCTACGGGCCAGCTGCTGAGGACCCGGTTGCTTTCCTTTCCTATGTGGCCTGGATGCGAGGCGGTGGCGCAGGGGCACAAATTGGCTCTCCCGTTATGGAATCCGTGGCGTTTGTCGCACCAGCTGTCCCGCCACAGCCGCCTCTGCCTCCTCCCGCGGCCCAGCTGCTCCCGCCTCGGCAGCTCCGCAGGCAGGTTGCTCTTCCTGGCCGTCGGAGAGGCTGCGTGTCTGGAGCTGGGCAGGATCAGTGTGGAGCAGCTCTGGGGCTAATTGGGTAATTGTCTGGTGCTGCAAAGGCAACTAAAAATGGGCTCCTCGTCTTTCATGCTGTTAGCTGGTGTTTGGGTAACATAATCAGCACAATGGCCCAAGTAGCTGTTGACGGTTATTGTGAGGCTGCATCTGGAAATATTTGCAGCATCATTTTTGCTATGACTTTTTCAAATTGGAAAATAAAATAGGGCAATAGATAAATCACATCTTTTCTTCAGCAGTGAGGAAAAGTATGAACATCTTGTGTTGTATATTAAAAGGAACTCATCATTTATGCCTCAACTTTTCATTTCAAGGCATGAATACTCTGAAATATTACTAATTAAGCAGGTAGCAAAAATCCCCTTGAAATACACATTTCCCTTCTTCCACCTAAAATTCTTCCTATTGAAACATTTATTTTGCATAAAGAAAGCTATGTTGCTCCTATAGGGAGGATGTATTTGGGTCTTTAAGTGCTACTTAACAGACCTGCTCATCTGTGCAGCAGCAGTGTCTGCTGCAGCACATGGTGTTAAATAACTCCCTTCGTCAGGGAGATGTGGCAGCCCCTTCATGAAAACCACTGTTACATTATACGTATCTGTTATATACATATATACATTACATACATCTGTTCTTACTCTTCTGTATGCCTTGCCAAGAAATACCCAGTCTTTGTCTGATATACTATGAGTTTTATCTCTCAAACTGAGGAAGAATTTATGGGAAATATGGGAGATAAATGGCAAAGTCTAAATTATATTTAGAAAACTAAGCTTATTTTTTCACACTGACTGAAAGATTTGTTATGTTAAATCAAAGGAAAGCAAACAGTTCTAGAACATATGTTTTGTGACCTAAATGTTTTGCATGTTCCTTTTAATAAGCAAGTGTAAAAATATTTTGGTCTTTTAGACTATGCTAAAGATTGTATAAAACAACCTTTATGCTAGAGCTTTAGCCGCTTCTGAAAATCAAGCGAAGACCCTTCCTGCCCGATCTGGTGTTAACTGCCCATGTAAGGCAGCAGCAGGGATAAACTCGCTTCTCTTCAGGAAGCTCCGCTCTCCCTTGCAGTAACTGTTCCACCTGGAGCCCCGGGTATGGAGCCAGGCCCCAAGGAGGACACAAAGTCCAAGCTGGACTGTGGGCTGCTGCCCTGCTCTGCTGTTTGTGGACGGGCTCCTTGTCGGGGCTGCCTCCGCAGGGTGTCACCAGGTGCCCCCGGGTGCCGCAGGGCTGGTGCTGAGATGTGCCGTGCTGCCCCCTTGCACGGAGGGGTCTCACAGGACCCCGTTTTGCTGGTGCTGGATGGAGCTGCGAGGGCTGCCGGGACGGTGCGGGCTGCTGCGGGCCCCAGGCGGCTGCGTGGGACGGGGAGGTTCCCCACAGCAGCTCTGTGTGCAGGTGCAGGAAGTCTCAGCTGTAGCTGTAGCTGGTTGAAATACTTCTGTGGCTGATCTGTAGGAGATGTGCTAAGTGTTCTGTTAATTGCAGTTTATTCTTGGTGTCTTGGACACCTTCCATGTGGGGATAACTAAGCAGGCCAGATTCCCTCTGCTGAGCGCAGCGAGCACCCTGGGCTCCCTGTGTGCAGGAGGAGGCCGTTCGTACGGGTCTCCTGTGGGCGCAGATTCCCGTGGAAGCTCCTGGAGGCGTTTCCATTAGGGAGCTGTTGCTCTTGCCTGCAGGAGCAGCGCAGGGTTTTTGGAGGGGGTTAAAGCCCACAGGCCTGTACTTAGCTGAGAGATAAGAGGGTGCAGCTTCTATTTATGCCATGCAGCTGTTGAAATGAGCACATTGCTGGCTTGGGGCATCAGCACAGCTGCTTTAAGAAGCTTATTGAATCTGAAGCTTTTCTGTTTACTGCTGCCCTTTATCCCTTTCAAAGCACGCACAGAAACCCCGTGTTCATTCCCACAGAATAAATACCTGCTTCATTCTCTTCCAGGAGAAGATTTGCTTTTGCTCCTGAGAATCAGTGCAGGAATGTAAAGAATAAGTATGCAGGCTGTCCCCGTTTCCCTGAGCAGGGTCAGAACAGCCACACGTGCGGGAGGACCCGAGCCCTGTGCTCAGCCTGGAGATGAAGGAGCTAGAAACAAAGTTTCTGTATCAGCTTCTTGGAGGTTAGTATTCACATTAATTTTGGATCTGAGACTGGAAGTGTAACACAGAAATTGAATAACCAGTAATTGTAATCACACTAACTTTATCTAAAATTGAAGGAACAGTTTAAATATCTTTCTAGAGAAGATCAAGCTCCCCTTCTGTGAAAATGGGGCTTCAACAGTAGCAATATTTTAATGAAAGCCCTTATTGAGAACTGAAATTAATTACTGAACTGCATGAAAGGACTTATGGTGAAATTAATAAATAGCAAATTTGTAATGTTAGTTCAAATATAAATCAGCTATGAAAAAAACTTCAAATGAACTGTTCCAGTGGGAGCCTTTCCCTGGCTTCCCTGACATGGGTAGGGCTTATGGTTATCAAAGAGCTGTTAGAGGATTGAAAAAAAGACAAGTAATAAAGGAGCCAAGCGGGTTGCTACATCTCGGAGGAGGTTTCCTAGGGAGCTGTAGGAATGAGCTGCAGATGCCGGTCTCTGCTTGGTGTAGCAGCTCTGCAGCTACATTTGCAGGCTTTTCAGCACGAGGATGAGTTGAAGCATTAGTGGGTTTTGGTTTTTTTTTTTTTTTTTTTTGTTTGTTTGTTTGTTTGTTTTGGCCTCTTAGGCCCCATAGTAGTCCCACAAATTCCAGGACAAGGAAATGTAGTTCCTAAAACCATCTATGAAGGGAGCCATTGGAAGCCTGCATGCCAGGGATGAGATTAAGGAGCAGGCAGAGAAGCTGCGAATTACAGGTCTTAGTGATGTCAGGATGGTGTCAGAGTAAGTGGAGGCCTGTGAAGGGCTGAGGCGAGGGGGAGCCCCTTGGCCCGGCTGCGGTTGGTGCTGGGGCCCCTCGGCTCCGCGGGACACGGATGCCCGCAGCGGCCGGGGTCCCGCAATGACCGCAGCGGGTCTGCCGGGAAGGGCGGTCCTGCTCTTCCAGGTGCCGGCTTGCATGCTGGGGATGCAGCTTATGAGGACACTTGGGCACCTCAGTGTCATCCCTCTGCCAAGGATTTACATGTCCTAACCTCCCTGTGCAGGTGAAGGCTCTGCCTGTGCCAGGCTGTTGGTGCAGCTGCTCTGCTGTCCCTCAAGGTCTCCTCCTTGGCACAGAGGAGCTCCCAATGGCTTGCAGAGCAGTGACTCATCCCGGAGCCTCTACAACTGCTCACACCCCACCTATGCCCTGGAACATGCACTAGGAAAACACTGGAGTGGAACGTTTCATTGAAAGCCCTGTAATGTTTCTAAATGTGTGAGGCAGTTGGTAAAAATACTGTGTGTTGGCTCCTGGCATTTGGCAGCCAGATGGTCATTTAAGGCTGTACTAAAACCACCTCTGCACAGGAATTTGGATTCAAGGGGCAGTGTTCATCTTCTGTGTCTGGGTTGTGGAGGGCAGCAGCAGCCCCCATGGCTGGGGCAACTCCACAATTGGCTCCCTGCTCTTGCTGAAGTTGGTTTAAAAAGAAAGTCAGCAGCGTTAGTGAGATGAATTTAACGTGTGTGAAGTGCTGCAGCTGCTAGGAGCTGCCCCACTGACAACAAATGCATGAACAGAAATGCTTGGCCGGGCAGGTCCCTGAGGGGGTCAGTGTCCTGGCCTTGGCTCCGCCTGCCCTGGGAGAACTTCCATGCAGAGGTCCCCGCGGTTTTGGGTGCCACGGGGTGCCCCAGGCCTCAGAAGTGGCTGCTGTGATGGTTGCTCTGGTGGCTGCCATTACTGTCATGGTTATATTGAAGATACGAGCTGAAAGCCTGAAGGAGTAACCTGCCTATTGGTAAATAAACAAGCATTTTTGAGGCACTTATGTATGGCAGGCAAAAGAATAAAAAAGAAGCTGAATTATGAATCTGAGCAGGAGCAGAACTGAGCTGATTCCCACCTGCAGCTAGAGAGACTGTCACAGACCCAAACAAAAACAAAGATTCAGCTTTGACACATTTTCCAGTGAGGTTCCATGACTGCTGTTTCATATTAAGCATAAGGAAGAAATTCCACAGAGGCTGCATTTTAAGTTTCCAGCCCACTGCTATGGGAAACATCTTGTTTATGGTTTCAGAGCTTGTTGGATGTGCTTGCTTACGCAGCTAGGAGATTTGCCATTTCTAGCTCTATTTCAGTCCCATGGGCCCATTAAAATGTATTTTAGATACCTATTGATGGAGCTCGGATGCCAGGGAAGTTCCTTGCAGTGCCGCAGGGCAGCAGCGCTGCCGAGTTTTGCAGCGTCACCCTGTGTCACCGCATCCTGCAATGAGGCCAGTGCCAAGCGACTCCCCAGCCCCTTGGTTAGTCCCCATCCCCCTGACAGAGCTGCTTTTGTAGTGCATGGTGAGTATTTTGAAGTGCTTCCTGCTAGTATATGTGTAAATGCTGTTCTCACAGAACTTATAGCATATTTCAGGATATTTCAGGATATTTCCCACATTAACAATGACTTGCCGAATAAGCCTCGCAATGGTGCAGCGTGATGAAGTCTTGTCACCCCAAGGAGACGTCCCTGGCAGTATCCAGAGATCCTCCTGCCTCCGCTGGAGATTGGAGGAGCTCTACAGCGTCGCCAACAACTAAAGATCCCTCCTCACACAGTTGCTAAGGTTACAGCTGCTATCAGAAAGAATATTCACCTGATTTTTTTTCCAGCAATGTAAAATTATGTAGAAATATGAGGTGAAGGCTCTGTGTTTTGGGAAATAGGAATCACAGTAGCATAAGAAAAAATGTACCTAAATAAGACCACAATTTCATACCAGCATATGACTGCTATTTCCAGTTGTCACTTCCGTTGTGATCAAAAATATAAATTTGTTCCTTTCTGTCCACTTCTGCTCAGGGAGAAACAGGTCTTTCCTGTGTTCTGTCTTTGGTATGCATTACCGAATGGTACGGGTAAAATCTCAATATGGTTTCTAGGACTTAACAAAGATCCTTGCGTTTCTTTGTGTGCTGTGGATTCAGCCACATGGATTGAAGCTGAGCATGGTCTCAGTGATTCTTTCCGTGTTGTTGTTCTGCTCTATAGTGAGACACAACCTGGAAAGCTGGTTCTGCCCGCTGGAGTCCCTGGGCCACAAGTGTCATCATGGGACACGGCTTCCTGGTTCCTCTGCATTCCCCTCCTAGCTGGAATTGCTGCCCAAGAAGGTGTTTAAAAAGGGGCAATTCCCTTTATTTTTGTATGAATGTTGCAAACCATGAGTTTTACTCCAAACTTAGGTGCGTGAGATCAGGTTTGGGCCGGATACAACTGGGTGCATACCTAGCTCATGATTTCCACTGTTCATCGTTTTACCTATGATTTCAGAAGAATAAGGAAACAATTTTGAGCTCAGGCTTTCAGCAAAGAGTCTAGCGATCAGAGACGTGTTTATGAGGAAGGGAGACGGGTTTCAGACTAGTTGGGAATCTTGGCCTTGAACGCTTCCCCTGCATAAACAAATACTGCTGTAAATGATCATTTGGAGGCTGCACAAGCATTCATTACTGCGGCCTAGAAAGAAAAGTTGTTTTTCTGTTTATACTCTAAGGGGCAGCTATGCTGCTTGAGAGATGTAAAAACAAAACAAAAAGGATTATTAGGGTTTGGCATCGTGGGGACCATCTAAGCAGGAATGTTCCTGAAGCAAATGAAGAGGCAAAAACCTTTCTAGCTGAGTGTTCTGTGTTCCTTTGCAAAAGGATTTCTGTGCTTCTACTAGAAGTAAAGGCTAACATCTGGGACTCCAACGTATGCTAGTGCTCTTAGGGATAGGATTTCTTATCTCCGTAGGAAGCTTTTTCTTTTCTTGTTTGCTATATAAAGCTTTAGCATTGGAAGATGTTTCAGCAAGTGTTCCTATGCCTATTCTGCCATCTCTTAAGACTTGGAGGTTCCACTGAATATTGTAGTCCAGTGGCTGTGGTTTAGATGAAACACGAGAGCATTTTCTGTATTGCTCTGCTAGCATTGTGAGGACGTGCCCTGAAAACTACATCCAATCTGCTTCTACGGCCCAAAACCAATGCATGGTGCAGACCCCGGCCTCAAGGCTGCAGCCGCAACCAGCCTGCTCACTCACTCATAAACAGCCTGCTCCAGGATGTTTATGTCAACAGCACCTGCAGCTCTTTCATGAGCGACTAACTGACCTGGATTTGCTCCCTGGTATATGGCCGTGCTGTCAGGCATCCCACTGACCGGAAAGGTTTTAGTGATTATGAGGTCGAAGTCGGTAAGGGAATGCATGGAATTTAATTTAAAAACTATGTTCACGCATCTGTCAAGGTGAAACACGTGACAAACATGCTAATGGTAAGTACATTGCCATTAATGAAAGGGGAATAAGTAGTAAGTGTAATATTTACTGTAAGAATTACAGTGAACTAATTTAATATTTAATATTTTCTAGCTAAAATCTAGCAGAGAAATTTCACATTGATTCAAAGCTTACTATAATCCTTGTTAATTAAAATTTATTCAATATTTTACATATTTTGCTTGAGGGGAAAAAAGGGAGTAAAATATAGACCTATAAATTCTAGGGAAAAAGTCTAATATTTTCCTTGCAGATACAAAGCACGTAATCTTGCTTTTCTGTCCAAGCTGGCAAATGTCTCCCGCTCCACCTACTAATAATTTCCCCAATAGACATTTTCTATGCAAAATCTAAGTATTTATGCTCCTGAAGTAAAATATTATACCCAACTGTTAGAAGACAACAACCTGTAATTTAGATAATTAATACTAAGTGTACAGGCTCTTTTGTTAGATTACTGCTCTAATCAGAGAGGTGCCGAAAACCATGAGATCCTCTTAGGCAGTCCTCTCCAAGCCAAGGAACCAGAGATATCTTTGTAACGACATTTCAATTAGATCCATCTCCCAGTAAGACCCAGCCAGCCCTCCCAAGTGAATTGGTCAGTGGAGTAAATTGACTTGCCAGAAACTAGATTTAAACTGTTGCCCTCCAGGGTTAGGCCCCACCTCTGCTATCAGTGCAGGAAAATCAGTGCATAAAATCCTATCCCCACGGGGCTGAGGCAAAGCCCTGCCCAGGCATTGATTCCTTCTGTAATCAGAGTCTGAAAACAAAGGTGCTTTTTTACCGTCTATTAAGTGAAAAGATGGAGAGAGGAAAAAGCCAGCAGATAGCAGCAATAGCTAGCTAATTGTTGGAAATGGTAAAAATTGCTTTGATAATACCATAATGAACAGTACATTCTAAGTATGATAATGAGAACTTTGGAATATGCACTGCTCTGGAAAAGCTGCTCCCATTTTGACTAAATTACCAAAATCTGATTTAATAGGACTTTGCTTATCTGTCTTCAGCAATGATTATATTAGAGGTCTGTATTGTTTTTAGCTCTGTGGTCTTAAAAATCTGCCAACACAGTCTCTCGAGACAATGGCAGCCCCTCTTTTCTTTTTCCCCTTGTGTCCTGAGCTGAACCCTGTGCTCCAGGGTGCAGAGACAGACCCAGACCCGGCCGGGCTCCCCGGGCCCCAGGCGGCCCTCGCTGAGGGCACGAGGGAGTCGAGCCCCTGCACTGCGGGATGCCAATGTGCTCTGAGAAATGCAGAAACAAGGCTTTGCTCTTGAGGTTTCAGAAGCAAAGCTCTGAACTTGGAAATTAAATTTAAAAATTTAAGAAATGTTGACATGTTTTAGACCAGATTTTCCCTACCCTTCCCTTTTGGAAAGCAGAGAGCTACCTAAAGTGGATCATCCTAGACGTGAAAAGCTGAAAGTTGGAAACGAAAAACAAAGCGGGGTATGAAACCAAGAAGAAAAGCGTGACTAGAGAAAAGCGTAAAGCAATCAAGATGAGACAGGGAAATATTCACAGTTATAGAAAAAGGAAATCTATTCTTCCACAGCTGTAGACCTACAAAATGTCTTTTAAAACCTGGTACAATGTTAGTATCTAACTACCCTTGTCACCTTGTTTCAGCCAAACGTTCCTGTCTGTTGCAGACTGAGCTGGAATGACTTGTTAAATCCTCTGGCACCTGGTGGGTAATACCTCTGGTTTAAACCCGGCGTCAAGTTCAGCAAAACTCAACCTAAAATGTATGGACTCCTACAGGAGCTTGAAATTTGGTGTTTACATGGAGTTCATCTGCTTGAGGTCCTTCAGCCTCTGCAGAAGGCTGCCAGCTCTCGGCTGGAGAGCAGCGCCCTTGGTTTTGTGTTCAGTGTTTGGCTCTGCAGGACCATGGGAGGTTCTCAGGGGAAGGACGTTACAAACTCCTGAGTAATAAAATCCTGTAGAAGGTCACAGCGCAGCTTAGTAAAACTGCTTCATTTCCACTGCAGCACGTGGGGCAGGGCTGTCCGAGCGCCCTCCTGCTTCCAAGCTGGTGCCATCGTGAAGTCCTTGGGGTCTGAGCGGGGAAGTGGCTGAGTTTCTGCACAGCGAGGCAAGGCAGACGCGATTGATTCATTAGAGTTCAGTAGGTTATCAGTATTGTTGGAATAGATAATGACATATATTCTAATTAGGAAAAATTCTTAGTGGTTAGGGTAAATTAAGAGATAGAGCTGATTTGACCCCAATCAGTATAAATGAGGATACAGCGTTTCATCATGCAGACAGCCCTGAGAGTGTCAGGGTCCAAGTGCCATCTGCTCCTTCTGGCCTTCGACAGCAATGCGCTCACAGGGATTCTAGCACTGTTGTGTTTAAAACCTCTATTTGGTCTTTCCTTGCAGATGGGAGTCAGTTTTGGTTCCTTGAGTGCAGTCCCTTTAAGAATTTACTCTAGTTCAGGATAATCTTAGTGTGCTGTGAGAATGGGTGCCAGGAACATGCCTACCAGCTGCCTGTGTTTGGGCTGACAGTGCAAGATGATGCATTAAAATACAAACTCTGTCCTGGTCCCCTTTGCTATGGGGGCATCCGTGCATGTGCAATCCTCAGCATGAAGAACCAAAAATCGGTAGAGTTGTTTTCACTGTTTCTGAGGTTCTTACGTACCTCAAATGAAACTAAAATTGGTCTCACTGAATGCAACATTAATAAAGCTAGCTATCCAAGCGTATTTCCTAGTCCTGTGATGGAATTCAGGTGGCCAGCTCTTTGGAAATAATTTTGCATAAGAGGTGCATGGAAGATAAAGACAAGGGCATCTCGTAAAAGCAGGATTTGCCACTGCAATCATAGGTACAATCTATATTATGCTGCATATTTTTACATTGACAGCCTTCAGGGGATGGTGTACTGTTGGCACGCTTGTTCTACTCATCTTTCAGCAAAGAATAAAGCAGCCTGGGGATTCCTGTGTCAAACTGAGAGGACGTAAAATCGGGTATGTGATGAGTTGTCATTAGATACTCACAACTTCAATCCCATAGTGCCTTGAAAAAAATGAATTATTAAAGTGTATTACAGTCTTGTAGTTGCTTTTGCAGGTCAAACTCAGAGTATTTAACTTCCTTTTATTAAAATGTGTGATTAGCTGTCAGGATATGGAGAGATAATCATAGCCTTTAAAATAATACACTCTAGGGATGAAGTCCTTAATTTCTACTGGAAGTTATTTTGGGAAGAATATGTATTCAAAAGCCTGATTTAAAGTCAGTGTAAATTTTGTGGTAAAATAAACCTTCTTTCATTATGCTGAAATATGTTTTTAAGAAATATTACTGGTTGCCATCCTTCTTAAAAGCCAAACAGAGCAAGAAACGCTACTTGGTTGACTCCTCCTCAATGTGCCGGCGTCTCGGCCCTGCACGGAGCAGGGGGCAAACTGCCCTCCCTAGGCTCATAGATGGTTGATGCCTCTCTTCCCCTGTCAGTTGTTTTCAGTGCCTTGTGCACCTCCCTGCTTAGGGGACTGCACAGAAACTCTTAAGAGTCCAAAGATAATTTAAACCAGAGTTGGAGCTGGAGCCCTTCCAGTGGGGAAGAGTATAAAATTGCAGTGGTTCTGTGTGCCTCAGCTGTATGTTGTGGTCAGAATGCTTGGGACAAGCCATCAGCCACAATCTTATACTTAGCAGCTATTTCAGTGCCACTGGCATTACAATAATGTGGAGACAGAAGATTTTTGGGGGATAACAGCAGTTTTTCCATTGGTTTCTCTATCTCACTCCTTCACCTCCTCCACAAGGGCAATTGTGTGAGCACAGAGGCATTAACTCACAAAGTCTCAGGATTGTTTTCCATAGAGCCTTTTGGCATATTTGCTCTTTGGCCGTACACTCCATCTTGGAATTCTGCGGCTGGACAAGAACGTGTTGGGAATGGCATTTGTGGCAGCTGACCACGTTGTGTTTACGCACAGCGCTGGATTCCGCCACCCTGCGATCCGCAGGGAGCGGGGAGGCCCGGGTTAACAGCCTGCTCGGTGGAGAGGGCAGCACAAGAGCCCAGGGCGCTGCACATCAACCCAGAGGGTGTCCGCAGGGCCGGGGACCCACCAAGGGAATCAAACACCAAACTCTGTGGGGAAGGGCTCCCTTGCAGGGAGGGTCTATCAAATTACAATTAACTAATTAAAGAGGCCTTGGACAGCAGATGTCATTGAAGCTTTAAAATTTAAGAAAAAGGAGTTCAGAAGGCAGCAAATGGATGAGAGACTTGGTGTTACTTTAGCCTTGAACACATCTAGTACATTTAGTACTTAAACATTTTTAATTGCTCTGAGAGCTGCCTCTCTAGAAAATGCAGCAAACTAATTTCCTTATTGATCTCATTATTGTTGCTGTTACTATTATATTTGAGTATAGCTTCAGTATTTTGTTTGTGTTTGAATCTTTAAAATTTCCTACCATGGTTATTAATTAATAGTCCAACCTTCATGGGCAGTAGTGCGTGGAGAAGGCGTCAGGATAACGGTGATGCCCGTTAGCCTTCAGTCCTGAGCCCCTGATTTGACTGGCCTATTCCACACAAAGCGCAGAAAAGGATCTGCTGTTGTGGCCTTCTGAACGCGCTGGCTGGTGCTTTTCTGTTCAGAGGTCCTGGTGACAGACAGTGTTTTAAACGTCACTTGTTCTTGCTGGGATGCCTGTTCTTCGGCAGCCCTGGGGCATCTCTGTTGATGCCCGAGCGTGTCTGGGGCTGCCCGGCCCGGCTGGGGCCTCGCGCTGGCGGCGCTGGGCTGGCTGCCCCAGTGACCTCAATCACGCGGGGACCCGCATCTCCCCCTGCCGAGGCAGGGCCGAGGGAGGAGGCGCCGGCAGAGGACCTGGGACAGCAGTGTCCGAGAGAAGGTATTAGGGATTAGTCTCCACACCGTGTTAGAGCGATACTAAGCTGATAAGTTGTCCCACTTTTCAGGTCTTATTAATAACACTGCTTAAAATGGAAGCAAGCTTAATACCTGTATTTGTATCAGCCCTGATTAGGACAGCCCAGGGCAATGAAATGGAGCACAAGCAGATCTGATTGATTTGTCTGGGCCAGTTTTTACCCTTCCTTATATTCAGCCTGTGTGTTTACCCGATGCAAATGCAATTCAGTTTTCGAGCGAGAAATGGAGCCTGATGTCTGCAAAGAAAACGTGGGGAGGGGACAGTCACAATCCATTCGGGTCAGTATGGATGAGCCCAAACAATCCATATGGGTGCAATTAAAAACATCTATATCCAGTTCTGTGTCCTCGAGACTTGCATTTTTAAATATCTTTTGGTTAGGGTGTCAGAAACAGGGTTATCTCCACTTAAACTTTCTTTGAGAAAGCTTAGGAGAATAAATCTGGGTTTTTTTCATTTCGCAACCAGTTGAGATCATTTGCATCAGAGAAATTAGAAGACAGTACTAATGTCACATGTTTTTTATTCTTAATATATGTAATGTGAAAAAAATTAGATTATTTTCTTCCACCAGTTTCATCTTTCCATTTTATGAAACTCCTGGAAAAAAATAATAGTGTTTCCCAAACTTTTTTGCATAGTTTGCTAATCCAAAATGTCTGCATGCAGTATTAATTGTAACAGTAACTCATTGATGAAGTCTAAAAATCATGAGGAGCAGTGTCAGACAAATACCTTACATGAGAATTTGAACCTTAAAGTGTAAGAATTTTGCCATTTGACAAGGAGTTAGCAATTGAAATCTTGGGTTTAGCTGATATGAAGAGGAAAGAAAAGAAACCAAAGAAAGTTTCCCCTTCTCCTTGCCTTGTGGGCACAGCTGGACACAGCACGGAGCCTCCCGCATCCTGGGATGTGTTTGCCCAGCAGACCAGCATGTGGTTAAATAGATCTCCCTTCCTGAAAGGTTCTCGGGCGCCTCTGGGCGAGGTCGCCTCCTCCCTGGCTGACAGTGGGACGCAACAGGCTGCTCCGTGTCCTGGGACTGCGGCTGTTCCGCACGCGCAACCTCCGTGCCTTTGGGAACGCCTGAAATCCCGAGCTGTGCTGTGCTCTCCAGGGACACCGGGAATCCTCCCGGACAGAATCCGCTCAAGCACACCAACGGAAGATGTTTAGGATTATACTGCAGTATTAAGTCACGGGGTTTATAAGACATTGTCAAGGAGTCTCACTGTCTCAGTAGCTGCCTGCTTAATTGCTTGTAATAATAATTCCAAATTGCTAAAGGAAGGGAGTACTCAGACGCAGAAATAAGTGGAATGATGTACAGATGCTGACAAATTATTTAAATAGATTTGTGGAGTAACATACAACTTAAATGAAGAAATGTCAATAAAGGGACAGTAGATCATAGTGACAATAAAATTTGAAGGGAATGAAATCATCACAGGTTATACTGTCGCCACTGCATACGACAAGAGTAAAAAAAAAGTTACAATACTATTTGGATATTGGAGTAAAATGTATGTAGCCATAGAGAAGGATGTGCAATCATCCACTTGGCTTTGCTTGAATAATTAGTGCTCAGCCAGGTAACTACAAAGTTTCTCAAAATCATTTTCATGGGCACTGAATGCTAAATGGTCATGAATGTGGCAGATACTAAGGAAGGAGCATCTCAATGTACTGTCCGGCCTGGCTGCTGTTTTTGGCATGACAGACAAAAGGGAATTTGAAGATATTTTTAATGTTTTCTGAATATTCCAAGCAAAATAACACAACAAATAAAACTCACAAGTTAAAACATATATTGATTACTGAAATTTCAGAACTGATCTGAGCGCTGTTGTGTCCAGCTGCGACAGATGTGCTGTGAAAATGCTCGTACCAAACTGGTGTTTGGCCAAGAACAGAAGCCGCAGCAGCCGGGACGGCCAAGAGTGGCTGTTATGTCTGTTCTGAGGCTCACTGCAGTTCCCAGCAGTGCCGAACACTTCTCCAAGGCGAGGCTGCTTTGCCTGTCCTAAATTTAATCTAGTGGAAAAAATCTTTTAGATTATTGCAGTGTCCCTTCCTGACCCCCACTTCTTACCAGTAGCTCTTGGTGCCAATATCTTAATTTTTCATTTTATGCTGCTTGCTTTAACAATGTGTTCTTTGGCAGGCAGCCATGCCTACAGCACTCTGCTATTAAAATGTCTGCTCTCCCCTGCAGCTGTCCATTTGCTTTATGAACTGATCAGCCCGTTAAGAGAACACAGATAAGTCATAGGTTGAGGCAAAAACTATCAGCTGATTTACTCTGTGCACATCTGCCCTTTAGAGGTATTTTTGACTCTAACTCATTGTATTACATGTTTATTTTTTAATTACTACCTAAAGAGGAGAGGAAGAATGACTTGACATGCTGCATGCAGCAGATGAACAAAACCAGCAGTGCCCTTGTGGAAAGCCTGTCAGGAGCAGGAGCGCTCGGGGTGACACAGTTGTCAAGTGAACACAGCACATAATGCTTTTCCTACTTAAATGTTATTATGGGTCTAGAGGACAGGATAATTTGAATTGTAATCACATTAGCAAGAGAGCAAGATGATGATGAATTCTTAGGCGAGTCTCACATACTAGACTGAAGTCTTACAAGGCCAGCCCAACTGTAAGCTGGATGTTTAAGAAGTGAGACGTTCTGTAAAATCTCCTATTTGCCTGTAACAATGGAGGTTAAGAGAGACAGTGGAGACAGAGGCTTGCTGAATTAACGAACACAAAAGCATCCTCTGATCCAACCCAAGGACTGGGTTGACATCATGTCTGGCAAACAAGAGAAGAATGGGCCCAGAAATTAATGGATAATAATTGATGTTGGGAATTAGAGCTGGCTAACAGACAGAGTAATGGGAGGATGATTCTGCCCTTTCTGTGTTTTGAGAAAAAAAGAAAAAAATGTGGGAAGTGGCTGTGCAGAAAGGCTAGGGGAGCGGGAGGAAATTTACTGTCGTGTTTGTGACCTTGCGCTGCGCTGCTTAGAAGTCCACCCGCTTCCCTCTCTTCCCCACCTGCAAACCTTCACCACTCCTGGGGCGGATCCACGGTACGTATTGATTAGATAAGCCAAAGAGGATGGATGTTGATATTGCTATCTCATGCTGGATGTGAATCCAGCAGCAGGAAGTATCTGGGAAGACCTATTTTCCTTTCTCTGACTTATTGCTCTTCTATCTCCCGTCTTGTACTTAAGAAGAAATATGGCAAAAAATGGCATCAGCCAGACATGGCTTGCTCTGTCTCACCCTTCTCCTGAGCTGATGGCCTGTGGGGCAGCTAACGGCACTGCCTGGAGCGGGTTAGCACGTTTGCCCAGCCGCGGGGTCGCCAGCGGGACCGAGTGCCCGGATCCCGCCCTCCCATCACGAGCTGGCGAGGCCATGGGCCAAGGCAGCAACTGGTACCAGCTCCCGTGGGAAACGTGGCACATGGATTTTATATTATTCTGTGTAGTCCTTTGACATGGTGTCTTTTCCACATGGGCAGCTTACTCAAAATGGTTACCAAAAGCACAAATCAGAAGCCCCAATTCTTGTTGGTACCTCAGCTGCTGCTAAACGCTGTTTTGAAGTGCAGTTGTCCCATGTGTACACACAAGCAGTGAAGAGGGAGCCAGCAGTAGCAGAGCCTTCTAAACAAGCACCGGACACGTGCCACAGGCATAGTGATGCTGCTTAAAACTAAGTGAAAATTGAGCTTCACAAGTTCCAAATAATTTGAAATGCTGTAATATGTTACCAGTGAAAAGACAACATGTGGATGGATATGGTGTTATGTCTACAAAGCTGCTCTGATGGACAGTGCTCCAGAGCCAAGAAGTTATGGCTAGATAATTACCATCAAGAGTGTTTTGAACTAAATCAATGGAAGATTGGATGAAAAGCAATAAAAGCTACTCTGGACCATCTGAAATGTATTCCTAATGTGTTCTTATTATCGATGAATGCCCATGCAGAGATGATCTGGTAGCTATTAAAAGCAATAGGATGAGTTTGATAGTGCTAGTCAAGTCCCCAGTGGTCAAATACCTGCATCAGAACTGCTGTCCTTGGAGGGGATCAATATTTCCCCTGGGCACAATGTGCTTTTTATTCTATAAGGTAGAATGTGCGTAGCCTTGGCAAAAAGGCCACAGGCTGATTAGACATGGATCTTGAATGGTCTTTTCACCTGAAGAGGATTCTTGTGGCTTAGCAGGAAGATGTGTTGTCAGTACATTATATTCCTTAGAGCTATTTCTAAATCATGTATATGTAGAGGATTTTATTTTTCAGGCTTTGTTTTCTTAATATGGTACCTTTATCATCATAGCATTCTAAGTTTTTAAGGGGCGCAAATGATTTTCCCACTGAATTATTAATCATGGAAAGATCTGAAAGGATCCGTTGATATACTTATTTTTTATTTTTCCCCAAAGCAGATCCTGAATCTACAGCGTGCCCGTGGAGGAGCAGGGCAGAACTCGGGACACGTGGCTGCAGAATCTTAAGTGGATGTTTTAAAACCGCTCTGCCTGAGGACTATTTTTTTTAGTTGCTGGTAAGCATTTCTTCTTATAAAATGTCAATAGACTTCCATGACTCAGGAGATGACACAGCAGATTGCAGCAGCAGCCATTTATTGAGCAACTAGCAGAGATTTACATGTACCCATAAAACCCATTTAGAAAACAGATCTAAAGACCATTATAGTTCTATCTGGTACATACATTTTAATTCATTCACTGAATAGGCAAATTATACAGCTAGCTAAGTGTTTATAATTTGCCCCAGGTGTAGGATTTTACAGCTAGTAATTGTCTTTCCCATTTTTTTGTCTTATTCTTTCCTTAGTTTCCCTAGTTAGTATGTATCCATCTAGTTAGAGAGTGCCCTCGTGTAAGTAACGGGAAGTAAAAGCAGCATGAAGTGAGCATGGGCTTCACGAGAACCCTCTGGGGCAAATGGCAAGGCTGCTTCTTTTACTCCCCTCTTTCCTATTTCCTGACACATCATACTCTTGCCTTTTTCTCCAGGGTTAGAAAACCTTCTTCTGCCTCCTTGTGTATTTTTCTGTTTCCCCTTCTTTCCGGTATCATATTCCCCTCTGTTTTCTCCCCTCTCTGGACCACTCCAGCTCATCTGCATCCAAACAAATACTGCTTAATAGCCTTATCTGCAGTTGTTTCTATTCCTTTCATTAAATCAAAAGACTTCCACTTCAGAAGCATGGTCTGTAAGAGAAGCACAAATCCAGGGAAAACTGAGGTTCATTTCTCTTTGCTCCTCTAACTCAACTCCTGAGTTAGATACATCAGCACCAGCTACTATTTTGCACATATTCAGAGACTTCACTTTAGATGCACGCTGTCGTCTCCGACAGGATGAAGGATATTTGAACCACCATCCCTGCAGTAGCGTGTAACATTATATGTCACGTACACAGCAACACAACCTAGAGTCTTGGTAGGAATTAACTCCTGCGAACCCCGAGCGCTGGTATCCCGGGGGCTCCCCAGGGCAGCGCTGCTCTCGCTTTGACTGGTGACCTATCCGGAAAGCACTCCCCCTTCCCAAGGCACCTCCTGGGCACGTTCCGACCGCGTCCGACACAGCAGTTGACAAGCAGTGATTGAGATGGGTCTAAAAGGTTTGTGCTCACCTTCCTTACAGCGTTCATGGGACCCAGCGTGTCGTACTGGTCCTAAAGGAGAAGATTGTAGGGGAGTGTAAATATGGAGCAAAAAAAATTAAATAAAACCTCAAAAATGCTTGCAAAGTTTGAAGTAGTATTAAAGGATGGAGAAAAGCCAGGCATTCCATAAAACTGTTCATTTGCATTGTTCCTAGCGTTACCATTTCCCAATGGCTTATCTAATACTGCTTAATGTCCCTCCATGTCCTTTGAGTTATATCTGCACTTTAACTGCACTCCCAGTAAAGAGGTATCTTTTGTTTGTTTGTGGTTTTGTGTTGTCCTCTTCATTTGTCTCAGAATTAGATGCACCTCAGCCACGTTTGTTTTAACCACCAGTGTTAGGTGAAAATCCACAAATATTTAATTGCTCACGCTTAATACCGTTAAATCTTTCTCACGTGCAAAGCATTGAGTTTTCTTCTTCTGCACCACTTAGATAGGGGATACAGTTTCATACCGTATCCATGGTGTTTACTTTCACACATACAGTGTTGCATGGCTAAACGGATTTGCCAGTGAGGAATCCAGCCCTGTCTCAGTCACTAGCTGGCCATTTCTGCCCTGCCACTCTCGGTTCCCCAGTTTATTTAAAATGAATTAGAAATAGTCCTACCTCTATTAAAGCATATTCCTAGGATACGTTCATGTTTGCAGAGCACCAGGAGTTCCTTGATTTCAAAGCATCTAGAATGCAAAATATTTTTCGTAGCTCTCTATAGCAAGACTGAAGAGCAGCAACTTTACTCAGTTATTTTGCATGTACCTTTTGGTCTGCAAGCTTTTTTCCAATCGATTGTTTTTTTTCAATGTGGATAGAAGACATATTTTTAGCCTTTAAAAAGCCACGGTTATCCTTTTCAGAACTTGTCCTTGAGTCTTGTGACAACCATCTGAAACATTATTTATTGCATGCATTTCTAGAATAGTTCCGTTTCTCTCAAGCTTGCTGCTATTTACAGTTAGTTAATATTGACTCAGAGAAAAAACACCTTCAACATCTTCTGTTTTAGAAGTTCAACAGAGCGCGGCTAAGCTCCTTACGAGGTAGATCAGTGAGTGAATCTTTGGCAGCTGAATTTCAGGAACCTGTCAGGATGACTCAGGATAATGAAGGGGACAGAGTATTTATATTACCTGTGAGAGGAGAGGAAAGCTGCAATGCAAGTTATAAAAGAGTAAACGTCATTATAAGACAAAATATTTTCTGATGAAATACTTCATTTGTTTTTTTTCTAAACAGCGATGCTTTTGAACATACAGTGTCGCTGTATTTGATGTTGCTGCAGAGTTCTGAGACTCAGTTAATTATCGAGATCCTCTGGTCAGACTGGTTACATGCACGATTTTGGGTTAGGCCAGCTCTTTCTTCAATGCACATGTTGCTGCCATGTGCCCAAGAACAGGAAAAGCAATTGCAGTTTTTAATCTGCATCTTTGAGCTGTTGTTTTTCATTGTCATCTAGCACTGAAAATGTAATCTAATCACAGAAAATGGTATTTCATCTTTCATTTTTTATCTGATGTTTTCACATGTGCAGGCAAGAAAGATTAGGGTCAAATATATATATGGAATAAAGATGTATTTGAAAAGTGCTGAGCTATTTTGAAAGTGCTATTTGCTAATGGAGCTGTCTGTATTTTTCTTTTGGTAAAAAATAAAAAAAATTATGGTTGAAGTAGTGGTGTCCATGAAGGCAGTACCATTTTGATGTCACTAAATTCCTCCTAGGAGGAGATCTACCTCTGCAATGAGCCCCCCGTGCCAGGTTCTGCACCTGGGGCAGCCGCTCCTGCGAGCCGGCAAGAGAGGGGCCGCAGGCTGGGCGGGCGGCAGGCAGGAGCCGGAGCTCCTCTGCCGCGCTGCTGTGCGCTGCTGCCACCCGCTTGCAGAACACCCGTCACCAGGGAACGATATCTCAAGAAAATATTTAAAGCAATGTAAAAATTATATATGAAGGAATATTAAATATATCAAGGAAAATAACAAAGAAACATGGTGAGTCGGTGCTGGACTCTTTGGATAGCGCATCACACACTGCTAGGAGTGGTGAAGTTGTTACTGGCAACCCTAGCAGAGGTGCAAGTGCTGCTTTGACCAGGATCTAAGTGGGGTGTTTCTCTTCTCAGCTGGCTTTTCAGCTCGAGTAAAGTGACTCATTAGTGAAGCTGTATATGAACAACTGCCCTCCCCACTTATTTGTGTGCCAGCAGTATGTAGAAATCTTTGGCCACCGCACCACTGAGGTGCCTTTCATCATCGCTAAACTGTTATTTGAACAAGACTCGAAAGGATCATGTTTAGTTCCTGGCGTCCAGCTGCTGAGTGATGTGACAGTCTCTCCCCATGGGCGGCTGTTAATGCGGATGCTGGGCTTTGATCAGCTGATGAAAGGAAAGATAACGGTGATGCGCCCACCGTGGGGGCTCTTCGCTATCCACGTGCCTTCCCTTTGCTCGCTGTTTCTCAATGTGCACAGCTCTGCTGCTGTGTTATCCACGGCGTTGTGTGCCCATTCCAAGTACAGTTTTACTTCTGCGAAGCACGGGATTAAAACCTATAATGGTAATGTAAAACAGAGGACACAGTAGCTACACAAACAAAAAATAAAGTCGCATTTCATCTTTATTAAGCATTTTTAAGCTTTGTTCTATTTAAAATGCTATTAAATACCCAAAACACATATTGTTCATATCAATCTGTTTAGGATTAAGCATTCACTCAGTACAAGTCACACTAACAGTGTTTATTACATAAAGATAAGCTTTATAATGGCAAACATATACATTTTTTCTGAATTCTGTGAGATTTCATTGAATTCCAATCAACTTCTCTCATACTCCTAGCTTTGAAGGTAGTTATTACACATATAAGTGTAAGTTAATTTTTTTTTACTGTTGTGTAACTGAAGTCTTCACAGATTAATTAAAAAAAAGAAAATCCAAACACACTGGACTAATTTCCATGACAGTGTTACTACTTCTTGAATTCTGAGACTGCAGTCAAACTTTCATTTACAAAAATGTGGCTAAAATGTTTATCCAGCCTGTCTTATCATTCTTTTTAATTACACAGACAGAAATAATTTCCATACCTGTAAGTCAAGCTGAAATAACAGTTTTAGTTACCTTTTAGAATCCTTAAAAATCCCACTCACTTAATGGGAATGTTAGACATTTGTATTCCCTGGGGGATTCAGTCATATGAATACAAATGCAGTATTTCAGTACAAATCCTAGACATTGGGTAGAGAATGCTAAGCTGCCACAGAGTAACACGTTTTGGTGTTCTAAAATCAGCAACCCTGAAATGGTATGTAAATACTGTCTTTCAGTTCAGAAGCCTATGAGAAGAGTTTGACCTACAGGACAGAAAAAAAGATGAAGTGGGAGGAGAAGGTTAGTTCATCACTTACTCACTAAAAACATAAATAAATGGACATTGACTTATAACATCCAAAGTGGATGCCCGAGCGAGCTATTCAGAAAGCAGACTAGTGCAACTGGTAATGAACAGTTCCTCAGTTAAATATTATCCTAGGCATGTATTTAAAAAGTGTTAAATATCATTAATGTCTAAAAGTATCATAAATGCTCAAGTACTTCATTTCTACAAAACCGGATTCCTTTTCAAGTAACACAGTCTTAAAAACAAAAGATTTTCATATATTTCAGCAGATCAAGTTTGAGCTCATCTCTGCCTCTCTCTGCATGCCTAGAAAGGGCGGTATGGTTGTCACAAACCATTGTCAAGACCAAGCAGAATTCCCTATCAGTTATTTTATTTTTATGCAGCTATTTATTGCATAGTGGTGCAAAGTGTATCTGCCTGGAGGTGCTGTGCTTGGAGATGATAAATCGGTACATGCATTACCACAGCCATGTCCTTATTTCCGTATGGGGCATTAGCCCGTTGTTTTTCTTGTAGTTGATACCAGATGAAGCTCTGATATCAGTCATTATCTTTTATTAGGTGTTTTAGTACAAAAATTTTAGTAGTAGTAGTATTTATTACAGAAGTGAAATTATTTGTATAGCTTATGAAAGTGTAAGAGGTTGAAAAGGAAATTGGTAATTCCAGAGACAGCAGATCTCTGGAGTCACGTCACAACTTAAAAAACATAAAGGATTTATTCATTAATAAAAGAACTATCTGTAGAGATGCCAATGAAGAAAAGGGATTTGTTTGCAGAGGAACACCTCCAGATAGCACAGGTATTTCATCTCTATAAGGAAAACAATGCAAATGGCCTTATTAGGTAGGACAAACAGAATTCAAACTAGTGAAAAAATATTTTTCTTTTCAAGGAATTGTGGTTAGCACTTATCTATTGGCTGCACAGTGCGGAAGGCAACAATGATTGAAACTGCCAGTTGTCCCTTTGATGCCTTTCAATGAATAAATTTTATGGAATCAAGATGCTTTGAAATGAATTTAAACCCCTAACTCTCCTGATATATATGTTCTGTCATAGATTTCATGAAAAATTCATCTATAACGAAAGAAAAATATGCTCTATAATTCTAGCCTGTTTTCAAAAATATTTCTTAGGTGGTGAGTGTCCATACAAGAGTGTTTCACTTTTTGTAAAAATAAAATTCCAGACATTACTAAGTTATTATTTATATGTGGAAGAAAACTGTGGTACGCAGCTGCCTAGCCCTTCTGCACTGGAAACTATGCAGAGATAAACATGGTTCAAGCATCAGATTTACTAGAATCAGGGAGAGCAGAAGATAGGTGGATACAGTAACAAGAGAGGGGTAAACAGGGTAAAAAGGAAATAATTATGAGGAGCATATTAAAGAGTGGTGCTGGTGTATTAGCTACCTAACGAGTCTGTTTTGTGCAAGCATCATGGCAAGAGTGATTCCTCTGCAGTGCTATGAGGAAGGAAGGTGTCCTGGCTTTGAGGATGGCTTTGACTGAAACACGGCTTGGTTGTGCTGCAGGGTTGGGAAACATCACGTTCAGGTTTTGGAAAGAGAGGGGAACACGATTACATGGACAAATTTGAACAACCTTCTTTCATTTTCCACTAGAGTTAGGGAAATACGTGCACTTCTAGTCTGTGGAAATGTGTGAAGTGGAAACCAGTCTACATTTAAAGGAGCTACATTTAAAGGTCCCTTCAAGCCAGCCTGTGATAGAGCCAACTGGCTAGAAATATTCTTATTTACAATAACTGGTGAAGTAAATGTTGAAGAGCTGGTTGTTGACTCCTATCTCATTTCATTTTCTATCAGCAAGCCAGATGGAAGTGTGGAAGCCAGCAACGTTATACCAGGAAACTCGGAAAATACCTGCTAGGTATTTTCCTGCAGGAAAATACTGCTAGGGAAGCTAGGTGTCCCTACTGCTGCCTGCATTGAAGCCGCTTGTTCCTGAAGAAATCTGAGGGAAAAATACAGTCCTGCCAGGTAGGGTGGTTGGAGGAATATTTGTGTAAATACCACCGTGTGCTCGCCCTACTCTTATACTCTGCTCGGGGTGTTTGCTGCATCTTCTGTTTTTGCAGGCGCCACAGTTCCAGGTCAGTGAAGAAACAAGCCTATAGGCCCATTTGAATCAATTTAATATAAAATCAATTTATAAAGTCCTCAAGCTGAGGGATGCTAAACATGTAAGATGAGATATTACACTGAATCTTAAGTCTTGGCCTGCAGTCATTGGGTAGGATTGCTAACTGTTTTTCTGGTCACAAAGTCAGAAGCTAGGATTTGGGTGTGTAAGGCTTTGCTTTTTGAAGCTATTATTCTAAGAAAAGCTATAGATTTGCTCAGAGAGTGAATCTTAGTCATGAGGCTTTATAAGCAATCGTGACAATTCGTTAAACGTATAAACAGATAGAGGCAGGCCCTCAGATCTGCCTAAAACCTCTCAAGATTTTGTTGCTGTTGTTGTACTATTTTCTCCTGGAGTTTGGTCTCACAATCATTTTCCGAATGCACAGGTATGAGCTGGAGCTGGAAAGGATGGCTCTATCGGGGACTGCACTGGGGAGGTGTAAGGATCTCGCAGCGGGGCTGCAGGACGGCACCTTTTGGTTTCAGGGAGACGGAGAAGGGACTGCAGGGAATTTCAGTGGTAGCAGAGAAGCCCTTCGGCTGAACAGAGCAGGGAAAACCACATCTGCGCTAATGGGGCTGGTGTTTATGTTGGTGCTTACCAGTGGAGGATGACTCAAGGAGAATGACTCTGTGGTTAAGGCAGCGGTGCCTGACTCAGGAAATCTGAGTTCATTTCCTGGCTTTGCCATCTCTGCAGCTCTGCCCAGGAGATTTCATCTCTCCTCTTTTTCTTCTTCCTGAACCACAGGGGAATAATTATGCTTCAGAGTTGTTCTAGGACTAAAATGTGACCGGAATATTCAATTTCAGACAAAAAAAAAAAAAAAAGGCATGAAAAGCTTTAGTTATCATTCCGTATTTAAACACAGGTCTCGGTGCTATGCACGGGGCACGTTTACTGCCGCCTTTGCCTCACATGTGGAGGCCCTGCCCGGGCTGGCCCCTGCGGGCTCGCCGCGAGGAGGCTGCGGCCAGCGCTGCCCAGCCGCCACCGAGCGCCTTCCCTCCCGGGACGCGGCGGCCGCGCTCGGGGATGCGGCGGGGCGGGGCAGGGTG
>VWPW01001968.1:2360869-2415813 GCA_013389825.1 Crypturellus undulatus | reverse complement strand
GAGCCGAGGGCCGCGCCCGCCGCCCTGCCCGGGGGAAGGCGCGGAGGCCCCGGGCGGCCGCTGGTGGCGGCGGCCGCTGTGGGGAGAGGCGCCGGAGCGGCCCTTCCGCTGCCTCTGCTCGGGCGTTGCTCGTGTCGGGAGAGAAATGCTACGTGTGCGGCGCCGCTCTCTCCGCAGTGACGCTGAGACTTTGCTTTTATCTCGCAGAAGCCGCGGTAACATCATGTGCTGTCGAATGTGCTTTGGTACACGATGAAACGTAGGCAGCTCCAGCCCGTAACTGAGTCGGAGCAGATCGAGCTGCGCATCTCCCGTGGAAGAGAGAAAAGTGAATGGGAACTGCGTGCTTTAGCAGAGCACTAGTGTCCAGGCCAGACAACGAGTTAAGGTAAGGACTCAAAATCTGCTCGGTCATTAGCACATTTATCTGTTCTTTAGTATCTTGAGCATGTAGGACAGGTGCTCCCTACTCTCAGAAGATTTGCTCATGCAGTCTATGCTCCTTGAGGCAGAGATGTTGTGGTGATGCTGAATGACAGACACTTCCTGAAGTATAAAAGTGATCACATAAATGTAAATGCTTTGAGCCCTTTTTGATTTCATCTCTGAAAGCTGAAGAGATGAGTCCCTTACGAAAAAATGGAACATTAATCAAAAAACCTATGTGAATAGACAGCCTCAGGTAGACATAAATGCTTTTAAAGCCAAACTTTAGGTTTGGCTCAGATTTAATACATTCCATTGTAGAGATATCAATATTTGGGTCGCAAAACTGCTGACTGTAGATTTCCTATCATGAAGTTTTCTTAAGTAAAGGAAGTATTTTAAGTTTAGAAGATTTGTGTTTGATATTCCTCTTCTTATAACACTTTCTTGTATCTAATAAATTGATAATATATATTCTTATATAAAAATACAGATAGTAAAAATCCAAACTAACATGCAGTATTGTGCTAATGAGTAATCCTGTTTAATGGAACTGTTCACGTAAATGCTTTCTGGAGTAAAACCAATTACTCTTGGACCTGATCATCCTTTAAGATGGATTCACTGTTTAGAATAAACCATTTACAAAGAAAAGTTGGCACAGGCTCCCTACATTTAAAAAAAAAAAAAAAGAAATCATGCCCTTCGTCTTCAAGTGAGCGTTGGATATGTAGAAACATTCTAACAGTTTTATCTGGGAGAATTGGCAAGAGGGAATAAAAGGTTGCAGCAGTGGTTAAGTTGCTCTCTTTGCCACTGTTCAAAAGCATAAACAGAAGCGCCATCTTCTTAATTAGAAGCTTTCAGGCATGGTTAAATTCTTTGCCAACAGGGATACTAAGAAGATCAAAATACTAATGGTGGTTTTGATAATTAGGTTTCAAGTCCTGTATTGTGCTTCAATTGAGGCAATAAAAAAGCTTATGTAAATCTCTGGATACCTGAACACACTTATGTTACAAAAAAATCCCAATAGCATTAAAATAATTATTTGGAAGATGAAGCTTAGCTAGTCAGTCTAGGTCTTTCTTTGTACCTTTGGGAAACATATTCCAGTTCACATTAAACTTCCATCAGTTAGGTATTTTTGAAGATATTTGGAGGATATTATTTCTTTTTTGATCAAAAATAGTTGATTTTCAGAGTACTGGACTTCGCTTGATGGCTCGCCTCTCTCTGTGCTGGAGGAAAGATCCAGCGGGAGCAGTTCAGTAGCTGGAGTGCTGGAGCATGTGGAGTGAGAGTCTCCTCTGGGGATGCTTACTCATGTCGCTAGGGAGAACAGATGTCACAGGTTCTCAGCGAGATGGCTTTTCCGCTGCAGTAGCTATTGGGATTTTCATGGACACTTCTGCAGAGTACATTTTAATGGCTTTGACTGGAACAGAAGCATGGTTATTGTTGGCAAGGTTCACACTGCAAGAAAGGCCTTTACTTCTTAGCCAGAGGAAAATAACTGATAAGACTTTACTTTTATGTTGTGGTTGAGCAAGTTGTAGATTTGGAATAGCCCTTAAATTGCAAATGATTCAGGGATTTATTCCCTAAAGCAAAAAGACTACTATGCATTTAGCCTAATTAGTCCAGATGGCTTGTGACACACATAGCACAGACTAAGCTAAGTGTCATGGGAGAACTGAATATTCCAGATTCTCTTGGCTCAAATCATATGTCATTTGAGCTGGGATTTAGAAGTCTAAGATGTAGACAAGTTTCTCACTGGAATGTTGGCATGAGTGATACTTCATCTCAGTTTCTTTTTGTGAATTTTATTAGAGATGTGTTTTACTTAAATGGATTACTTTGTTTTTATAAAAATGGTCATATCATTTTATAGTTTAGCTGCTCAATGAATTTGGTCATTTGAGGGATGCTGTGGATTTTATCTGTACCTTCATCTCGCTAAGGCAAATTGCACAGCAAAGAGGTGGAAACTTCTCAAAGCCAAAACTACTGCTGTTTGTAGTGGGAGACTTTGAAGAAAGGAGCAGAATCTTTCATGCTGTATGGCCTTGTCTGTTAGTAAACAGAGTGTATGCAAAAAGCTGATCCCTCTTAGTGTAACTCAGTCTATTGGCCAGGAAAGCTCTCTGAAATGGTAGCATGTGAAAATAAGACCTTACAATAAAGAAGCTTGAGCTATTTAATCAACAAAACAAAGGTACTGGGCTTCCTGCAAAATATGAGTGCAGACCATCTCTATGTAATTCAGTAAGCTAATACACGAAAATCTGATACTGTGGAGAAACTGTCACCAGTACGTAAATATCTTAATTTCATCTAGTGTTCTGTTATGTTGCCTTTTTTTTTTTTCTTGTAGCCATCATTGATGAATGTGTGCAGACCTTAAAAGCTAATAAGAAAAAGATTAGTTTGGAAATCTGATGAGAAAATGAGCAAGAAAAATAAAACACTTAAATATGTGTATAGAAAGCTCTCAGTCTGTGGTTAAAACTTTTCATATTTGTTGTGCTGTGGCAAACTTAAAGTTGTGTGGGACAAGAATATTTTTTCAGAGGGCTTGGTTTTGAGATTTGAACTAACTAACAGCAGAAATATTTAGGATTGGAGCTGCTGATGTCCAAAATTATTACAGTGAGATTGAATAGCAAGGAAGCGACACTAGGAAACTGTGGTTCAAAAATAAGCAAGTTTCAACTGAAAGTTCAAACATAGTAGTATATGGTACAATATTTTTGTTGGGAGGAATGAAGTCAAGCTTGACTTCATAGGAAATAAGGAATTCAGTATGTTCTTGAAACACATAGGTACGACTCAGAGTTGGTGCCAAGGAGAGTAGGAATCCGTGGCCAGTTCTTGCAGTTCAGGGAGTTAACAGGTATTAACAAAATTAGAATATTCACAAATGGCCTTACAGCCAGGTCAAATAGTGAGCTGGCAAAGTTTTCTGGTGATAAAGCTCTTCATAGTGTTCAGATAGGGATACTCTGTAAAAAGTTACAGAAGAACCTTGTGTGACTGGGCATGACCTGGCAGGTGAAACACTGTAAACGCATGGGAGATAAAAATAACTCTAGCTTTGCATATAAAACAGCCTGAGAGTTGAGTATTGCCACTCTGGGATCAGATTTTTTGGATTATTGTAGTCTTGAATGTATAAACTCAGTATTTAGTTGTGGTTAGAGTGGAAAGTAAAGGGTGAAGCACCATTATGCCGTTCTATAAATTCACTTGTGTCTACATGTGGGGATGATAATTGCAGTTGTTCATTTTCTGAAGTAATATATTTAATTCTTTATGTTAAGAATTTGATAAGATTCAGGAAAAAGAGTTTAAAGAAAAATAAAATATCTGAGGTAGTATGATGAGGTTTTTAGGTGAGAAGTGACCAAGGTGGCTTAAGATGTGTAAGCCTGGTAAAGAGAAGACTTATTATAGAGGTATAAAAGTGAGATGTGTTATGGAAAGTATGAATATGGATCTGACTGTTTGTGGTCCCCTTCAATACAAGAAATAGTCCAACAAATGAAATAAATAGACTTTAAAAGAGTGAGTAGAGCTCCTTGCCTGAGGCTGACTTGGATGCAAGAAGTCTGTGGGCTCAAGGAGAGGCTTGACAAGACAGAAACCTTTTGAGAGTTACTAAATAAATGACATCAGATTGAAGAAATCACATGAAAGTACTTGGGGAAGTAACATATGCTTACTCTGTTCTTCCTCTTCCCTGTATATCTTCAGGCTACAGTAGTGGACAATATGACTTTTTGTAAATCTCCTTTAAAATAAGACTGACTGCTGGAGTGGGATGGCTGATCTAGAGAAATAATTCAAACAGCTGAATCACTACAATCCATATGCAGAGGAATATTCTGATTTATATAATGTTTGAGGCTCACCTGCTTTCTTTTGTGAGAGAAGTTTTAATCATTTTCTTTCTCAGTCCATTTTCTAGGCTTCTTTAATCCTGAAGTGGCTGACTTTATTTTTTTTTTTTTTTTCCTTTCTTAATCTGCAGCAATGTTTTGAGATGTTCTTGTCTCAAGGTCACGATCTCTTAGCAGAGCTAGACTTGCTTGAAATGGCATTGGCAACATGTAGGAAAAAAATCCTAGAGCTATTTTCTTTTGTCTGCCTTATTGCTTCACCTTTTCTAGCCTTGGTCAATTGTCACCTGTGAAGCTGTTACGGCTTACTGAAAATATGTCTGTACCAGTCAGTCTTATGAATTACATGCTGCTTTCTTCAGCTATCTGTTTGCCATTTACTCATACATAAACTTACACATATAACTGGGGTGCTTACTTGAGCATCACTAGAAAGAAAGAGCACATATGAATGAAGCAAAAAATGTTTTAATCGATTCATTGTCTTGTTGCAGACTTTAATGAAAATTGCTGACTTTGATACCCACATAGATAAAATTGTTCAGCAAAGGCCTATATTAATATTATTGCTTCTATTATTAGTCACATTACCAGTACAACATCATATTGAGCAATGTCTGTTTGTACAAACATCTTCTCCAAATAAGAATATTGATCAGATGAACAAACTAGGTAGAACATGAAGTGACCAAGAGGAGAGTTCAGAGAGGGCTGTTTCTTTGTGCAGTCAGCTGTATCCATAGTTTCACCTGGTCTCCAGCTTGCTTATTCTTATCAGCAAGAAAATATTTTTTTACATATAACTTTATTAAATAAATAGCAGTACTTGGAAGCTGACTTTTTAAGTCATGACTGAAGTAGTCTCATATTAGAGCTAGCCAGTGTATTGCAAATGAGAGTAGGTGTGTTTGAATCATTTGCTAACAGGCGATAGTTTTCAGGGAAGATGACTGCTCTTTGTGAGCTTCCTTGTTAACGTTTGTGTTTTGGGAGTTAAAACTTCAGTTTAAGTAACAGCTACTGGTGAATGTGTTCGTGGCATATCTTATGAATATAAACTATCCAACAGCAGTTAAATCCTAACTGCTGCTTGAAGAATTAAGTCCCTTTTATGTCTGAATTCAGAGACAGATTAATCTGTCTCATAAGAGTAAACTCAGAAAAATTGAAGTGACCAACATGAAATGCTGTTGCAGAAAGCAGAACATCATCAGCGAAAGCAGTGGGCCTCTTTCCGACATCAGTTGCTTTGATGTTGACATAATAACCGGATTTCTGGGAGGAGAGGCTGAGATCCACTGTTATGCTCCGAGATAGCTTTGTCTCTAGGCTATGGTGATTATTTGGGATTGTTTGTTCTATCTTAATTGCAGAAATTTTAATTTGGCTGTGTGATATTAACAGTGAAGTTAGCTTTTTAAAATGAGATTATCTCTACAAAATGACTAAGATTAGAGACTTTCATACATCTTTATACTTTTCAGGATAGAAATCTTGCTGAAAATAAAGTGTTAAGACTGCACAAGAGTAATCTAGATAAAGAAAGGTCATATGGTTGCAGGACCTGGTGGTGGGGCATGCAATAGAATAATTTTGTCTTCTCTGTGCTACAAGACCTTGTCTTTAGGAGCGTTAGGTCTATAGACCTATAGCGTATGTCTCTGCCTTGTCTGGTATAATATTCTTGCAAAATCAGTAACGACTTAAATTGAGGAAATTAAAGACTTTGTTCATGATCAGAGATTTTTTTTAGGATACTAAATATTCTAGAACGCTATGAGCTACACTCTTCAAGAAGGCTTTGTCTACATGACTTATTAAGGTGGAATCTAATGAATTCTCTCCACAGAAGCCTCTTGTGTTGCATAACAGATGAAATAATCCACATAATAGGGTACCTTCTAAGGGGAGTGTTCTTACACTGGAGCTCTGTATTTCTTAGTCATGCTTGTCAACTCTGTTTATGCTTCAGAGTTGCTACTCACTGTGTTATCCCATCACCTTCCTGTAATGTTTTGAAGCCTGCCCTCACCTTTCATTAAAGCACATACAGGTTTTATTTGTCTGTGGCATGTTCTTGGTGTCAGCACACTTAATTTAGATTTTTTTTTTCCTGTTTAATCAGCTGTGATGTGTTATCTGGACTTCCAGTGAAATCCTTGCTATGTTCTAGCTCTTTCATTTTTGAAGAGTCAGTAGAGCAGGAAGTGCCTGTTGTTTCTATCTGCAGGCACAGAGTTGACATCATTGCTTCACATGTCACAGGATGTGACAGTGCCACATTTGGATGAATGATTTGTAGAACATATCTAAGCAAATTATGGCAAATGTTATGTCCATCAGTGTTTGAGCTGACTTTCTCTCTTACTATGAAGTGTTGTCTAGGATTTTTACAGAGAAAGCCGGAATAGGCCCCTGTTTTGTTTCTGCTGTGGCTAGAATCCTAAAGGTTTTGCAGAGAATTGATGACTCCAGGAGGATGCATCAGATAGTTGGGAGATTCAGAAAGTAATTGTGTCTTTATGTGTTATCTCTATTCTCAGTCTCTGAGAGCAGTTAGGCTGTCAGCACTAATGCAGAAAAGAATGCTAAGTGTCATTGCATTTCACTTTTCATTGGTGAGTCACCTTTAATATTTTTTGTATTATGATTGAAGAAGTATTTCATTCTGCAGGCTCTGAGATTTGTATTGTTTTGTGGTAAAATACTCTTCCTCTTGCCTCCCTCTGTGCAAAACATCATCTTCCATCCTTGTCCTAGAAGCTGTCCTGCTATACAGCTGGCCAAGCCTCTGGGCGCTGAGTGCCCTCAGGCTTCCTAGTCCTGCCATGCGTAGTCTCAGTGCAAATTTACCAATGTGAGAAACTTTAGGAAAGATTTTCCATCTCCCTTAAAATCTTGTGGTGTTTTTCAGTAAAATCTTAAATCTCCTACAGTAAATCAAATTCTGTTTAATATTTTATGTAAATTTCCATGGAAATTTTCTCCTTTAAAAATATATTGTACTAATACATTGCCCACTTGTGCTCTTTATATTGCAAAGCATAAATTTCGGATCAGGTAACACTTTTTTTTTTTTTCCTTCTCCTTGAGGTGCCTGTTAATCATTGCAAATAGCATTAATGGCAAAAGCAATTGTGAATGTGCCCATAAGGAATGTAAAATGGAGTTTTGATCCTGCAAGCAGCTTTCTTCTATGGTAAACTCAGCTGCACTTTCTTGTTTTCTTCTCCTCTAGCAAGTGCTTATGACCTCTAGCCATTCAAAATATCTGGAAACACCATTCCGATGAATAAAAATAATATAGTTTGTAAAGACTGCAAGGAATGCCATATGCTTTTTAACTTGTATTGACTAGAGATACTTTTCAGTGTTAGATATTCAGAAGCCCCAATCTTTGTTTCTCTTGTAGTCTCCTACTTTCACATGCATTCATTATCATGTGCTACTAATATTCCTTGGCCTTGTGCTTTCTGACCAACAGTAAATAAAATACAGCAGCATTCTGCAAAAGTCTTTTTCTCTGTATTTGAGGGAGAAACATCAGTAGAAGTAGAACATCGGTATAGTTAAGGTTGAGGGAGGAAGAGTAGAAAAGGGCCTAGTCGTGCACTCTCTGAAGTCTGGGAAAAGGTTCTCCAGGAAAAACAGCTTCACAATTTTGAACAAAAGTTGTATTTCTGAGACACAGAGCTAATTGCAAATATGTTGTAGAACATTAATTCTGTGGCAAGAATCAAACAAAGCACCGGGATGATCAAATTATCTACCGATTTTCAGGGAAAGTAATTTCTACCAAACATGGTACTGTTAAGTTTTTGATATCATTGTACTTCATTTCATGTGAGTAAATATTTTTGATAACAGAAGTACGTTAATGAGGTGAGATTTTCACCTGATAGTGAAATAGAACCAAGGAAATGCCACCCAGCATTGAAAATATGATAAAACAATTACAGTTATGGAGTTAATAAAGGCAAGGACTTCTAAAGGAACTGATTTAATTATCTGAAATGTTTTAAGCTATCAGTGTAGTTTTCTTGAGATAATATTTTGCCTTTCCCTAATTAAGGGTAAATGAGTAAGCACATTTGCTAGAGAATTGTATGGTCATCTTTTCAAGTTTAATTTGCAGCTCTTGCTGGAGGATTAAAGTAATCTCTTTAAAGGGCTTCATTTAAATTTGGCAGTCACCTAAGAGATTGTAGACAGATGCAAAAAGGGGTTTATCCCTAAAGCATGTAGTTTAAATTAGCACATTACTAATTTAACTTAGAAATCTTCCTTTTTTAATTTCTAGGACTAAGTCTTTTTTTTTTTTTTTTTTTTTTTTTTCCAAGAGTTGGAATATCTGTTACTGACTATTCAGTATGATGCCTGCCATGAATGAGTGCATCACAAAGTCAAAGACTATTTTTGTGTGTAGAATACTTAGTTTAAAGTATGCTTTTTGCTTTACTGTGTGTATTTGATACAGAGTAAGTATCTTTCAGGTTGACATGCCTGATATTAAAATATGTTTGATATTAACATATAATTAAAGTATATTAAAGCTTTTTCATTTGTAAGGTATGCAAGTATGCTGGAGGTTAGCTACTGTTTTTTTTTATGGATAGCAACATATGAATGAAATGCTGTGGATTTTTTTTTCGTCCTAGAAAATGTTGATCAGTGTTCTTGACATAAGCAGAACATTAGGCACCTAAATCTACATACAGTCACTTCGGTAAGTGAGGTCAGCAAAAGCTGTGGACTGCTCAACATTTCTGCCAGCCTGGTGTGTAGGTGTCTTAGATGTATTTAAGAGTTTAACTTCAGTCTTCTGTCTGAAATATTGGCCCATTTTTCTACAAACTTCTAGTATTTTATCTTTATGCTTGTTATTTTGCTAACTTGAAGCATTCTTATTCTAGCTACATTCTCCATTATTACGTAGCTTATTTATTTAAGGTTTTTTTCTATAAGATGGATGTGACTGTTGTGCATACATTGAAGAGTTATGATTGATTTTAGACTATATCTCTAATCAATATCACGTAATAGAGTCCTCCTGAGTTGCTTATGTAGGTAATGGAAAGGTGTTAGTTCAGTATGTGCTTAGGTAATATTGGTTGCGTGGGCATTCTCCCCTGAGTGAATTGTTATGTAGGAAAAAATGATGTTCTGGTTGCCCTTTGAAACAAGTACTTTAAAATTTATAATTAAGTCTGAATGTTGCTTCTTTGTGACTAGATACTTCTACTCTTGACTCATATACTGCTGTGTAGAAGGCTAGAGTATTATAATCCAAATTACAAATCAAGTGGTTAATTTCTACAGACTGCTTAAAGATTCATTTAAACAAAATTTTGATGTGTGACTTCAAGTTTCGGTATGTTCTTAATGCTAGTAATTGTAGCAAAGGAAACAGAAGAGATAGTTAAATGTCTCCTGTTTAGTAAGACCAGTTCTTCAGCATATATTTCCTCCTATGTGTAGCTCAGTGTTTAGCTTAAGATTTTGTGGTGCTGTATGATGTTCAGGTAAACAGCCTAGAAAAATGGAAAGAAGGGATAGATCTAATGATGGTTGTTCTTGGTTTAAGGAATTTTTAGCATGAAAAATATGAATTGTCACTGGACCTGAAATGTGACTCTTGAGGATATTTGCTTAAGGATAAAACAAATGCCATGGGTGTGCAGGAATACTACAGCAAACCTACTGCGTGTTGCTTTTTCTAGAGTGTGTCATGGGAAGGGTTGTGGTGATAGGCAGGCAATTAAGCTGCATAATGGAGAGCAGGGAGTGTGGGTTTGAATTTTGTTTGAGAATTGGGAAGTGTGGAGTCTGGGTGACAAGAGGCATGGTCACCTTTCCTGCTTCTGTCACTGCAGGTGTGGTAGCCCCTCGAGAACAAGCTAATATACAATAAAAACAGCTAGTATACAGTAAGATATGAGAAGGAATTGAATGAGAGAAAAGGAAAAATACCTTTATTTGGTTTACTTTTAAGCTTATGTTTATTTCTGAGTCTTCTGTGTAAGATTCAGTGAGGGTTATGCCTCCAGCGTGCAAGAATTCACTTTACCTTAGACTTTCCAAACAGTAGTTTCTAAATGGAAAAGCACCACACTGGTTGCAAATATGGATTCTCTTATATTAGAAACCCTTAGTAAAACCTTATCTTTATCTCTGTGAATGCATATCTCTGTACCTTTTTTCATGCAGATCTATTTCCAGAAGTATAGCTCTGGGGTATTGTATTCAGGTACAAAACCTTAAGGGCACTTCAGTTTGCATGGGTTTACTGCCACTTCTGTTTTAACTTAAGAGCTATTTAGTTAGGCCTTGCTACTTAGGGAATGACTCACTTTAAGGTAAGGCTTGCTATGGCTTTCCTGCACCTTGTGTAGCTATAATGTTACTTGCTATATATCTCATCATGATTGCCATGGTTTCTTTATTTTGTGCTGTTTTTTTTTGAGTTCCTCTAGCTGTGTGTAAATGTGTGAGAGAAACAGCAATGTTTAATAAAATAACATAAGAACTATTGAACTAGCTTGACACTAGGAAGAGCAACAGGTAGAGCAGGCTAATATGTAAAATGCAGATTAGCAAAAGGGAGATATTCTTTTACACATAAATAAAAGTAAACCTTTTCTTGCAAATACAGAATTTAACACAAGGTTAAAGCTTGTCTTAAGATAGGAGATTGGAACTTGGAGACTTCTCAAGGCTTTATTATCAACATTTCAAGCCTTTAATAAATGGTCTTTAGAGAAGTTCTTCATGTTGTATTTCCAGGAAAAGAAACAAGCTAAATGTGAAGGATGATAGAGATGTAGTTAGTTGTATAAATTAAAGGATGAAGTTGTAGAGAGAAGGTTTCTGTGTGGAAGAAACAACAAGCGATATATCAAAATAAGCAGACAAAGACTCTCAAAGCAAGAAATTTAGAGGTGAAGATATTTCTGTAAAGCAGATATGTCTTTATAAAGCAGTAAGTGTAAATATTAAATATATTAAGGTAATCTACCAGAATAACAGGACTGTAACTTCGGATATGATAAATCTTCAGTGAAGATGGCTGTGGAATCCCTGTTTTTCTAATGAGTGTTGGAAGTTCTCGGATGTATGGAAGCAAATGCAGTCCTTATGTTTGTGTCTCAGACTTTTGGGGCTGGGTTTGCACGTTCGTGTATTATTGCACAGAAGTAAAAATTTTAAATGCGCTTACAAACACTGGCCTTGGCTTAGAATTGGTGTCTTAAATACCATATGCATCTGTGGCCCTTTACCTCAGCTCTTATAGATGAGTAAGACAATGACCAAAATAGGCTACAGCTTCCATATGAAGAGACAAATCTGCTTGGAGACTCCTCTGAATGAGGATATTGTTAACATATGTACCATTTGCCTTCATAATATGACCCTGTGACAAAAATAGTGAATTTTTGGTATTTAGTGATGAATAACTCCTGATACATAAGCAGTCTTTTTCAGTAGTGAAGCTTTTCTCACAAGCTCTTCTTCAGAGTCATATTTATGTAGTCTGTGCATTTGATAATTTTATAAATAATAGACTTTCTATAAATCGTAATGGTTCTGCTAATGGAAATCTGATTCATGTCACTGTTCCTGAAGTTCTGAGGAAACTTCTCTTTCCTCAAACCTCAAGAGTTGAGAAGTTCCCAAGATAGCAAATGGCTTTTAAAATATCCTTCAATAATTTTGTTTTGCCTTTTTTTTTTTAATTTGTACTTGAGGATATTTTCAACTTCAGAATCCCTTTTACTGTAGGTGCTATGACTAGTATAATGGGAAATAGTTTTGCAAAAGAAAAAAAAAGGTTTTGGCTAGACATTATATTGTGATTCTTTCAGGTTAGGATTGCTGACCACAGGTTTGTGCCATGTTTAATTGTAGCACAACTCTATAAATATAAGATTTAAAATATGTAATTTAGTAGTTGTAGTGGAGTTGAAATATTTAGTTTGCTACTCAAAATAGGTCAAGAACATAATGGTTTTCCTTTTCAAGCTTATTTTAAAGACTTGAAGATGAGAGGACAAATTAAAAAATACAGTTTAACTGGAAAACCAAAATCTTGAGAGTGTACGTGTGTATGTATACATGTGTGTGCAACTTGAGTAAAATATTACTACCAGATGACTTCTGGTAACTAGCGTGGGGCTTTTGTGTTTTTTTTTTTTCTTTCTTGTTGTTGATTATTAATTTTGGAAAAGAAATGTGAGCTATATCTGTAATATGGCTAGACATATGGATATGGTAGGAATATAAATTATATATTACGTATTTGCATCTAGTGTGTAATATACGTGGTTGATTCTGTTCTAATATTCCCTTTCTTCCTTTCAGATTCAAGCACCCTGTAAGGACCAATGAACCCAATAGCTCATGGAAGAAAAAAATCAAATCAGGACATCCTTGGTTTCCAGGCTACCGAAATATGGAACAAAAAGTTTAGGGAGTGTCTTGCAACCTATGCCGAATGGGACAGCTGTCAGTTTATCAGGAAATAATGGTGACAAAACTCTCAGCAAGCACAATGGTGCTGTGCGCATGTCTTCCTTTTCTTTCAACTGGAGAAAATCGAATAAATATCAGCTTTGTGATCAAAATGGACGAGAGTCCAACTCTAACCATAACTGTAATGAAAAACTAATTGATTCTGAGAAGTATCCCCAATCACAGGGAGCATTGGGCAAGGATGTGCTCAGGGTGGGTTTGAACAGCACTGCTTCAGTTGCATCAAAAACAGGAAAGCAGACCAATATGTTTGTATCTTCTACCGAGGAATTAAACCCAAAGTCTTTGCCTGGACTCTCCAGTTCAGCAAAATTCACCAAAGGTACTCTGGCAGGCAGGACCTCATATTCTGGACTCAGTGCTCCAAAATCGCATTTAAATGGATTTTATGGAAACAGGCCAATGGTAGGTTTGCAGAGACCTAGAGCTAATTCTAGTGCCACAAGGACCAGTTCAGGAGAAAGCTTGGCACAATCTACAGACAATAATAAGACATTTTCCTGTGAAAAAATGGTAAGATCACAAAGTTTTTCACATTCCATTCCAAACTCTTTCCTTCCCACTTCATCTTTAACCAGGTCACATTCCTTTAATAAAGCTGTGGATCTTACAAAGCCTTATCAAAGTCAAAATCTAGCTGTTAGGACATCTCAGAGGTCAACTCTATTGTCAAGAAATACCCGACAGTTGGATGTACCCAATGGAAATGAGCCCACAAAGTATGGGTTTACCAGACCCTATGCTGGTATGTCAGCTCCTTGTACAAAGAAGCTCTCGCTCTCGAACGGACCTGGGTCTGCACCTTCTTTTGGATACAGGTTAAGTCGCCCTTCTTTGCTGAAGCCCACCAGACAGCGATTGGCTGGCAGTATGGTTGTGGATGACAACAGAAGTACAACTTGTGACACACGCGTGGTGGAGAACTCTGACATTTCAACAAATATTAATAGAGCTAATGAGAAAAAGAGCATTGCAGAGAGTGATTCTCAAAGAATAGAATCTGATGAGGGTCTCCATGAGAGCATAGGAAAACATGGGTCAAAAGTCATGTGTTTGAGTGATGATGGAGATGAAATATCTATATCTTCCTTGTCATCCTCTGAAAAGAACGACTTGAGTGAGGATTTCAGTGATGACTTCATAGATTTAGAAGACCCAAACAGAACAATACAAATACAACAGCAGGAGAGTAGTGTTCAAGATTTGGACCACGGAAACATAGCACCAGTAGAGCCGTTCACGTCTCTCAAGGAAAGTGGAGGATCTCACTGTAACCCTGAGGACTGGCTTGATATACACGTGTCTGGTAAATACTTTGTTGCAGTCTATTTGAACTCTTAGATACTAAATCAAGATGTTGTTATTTATATAATCTATTGTTTGTGGACTGTTTCAGAATAGAATGTGACTCTAGGCTGGTCCATTTCATTTCTTACAGTACTTTTTCTGCATGATAGTTATCTTAAGCATTATTTAGAAGAGCTGTTTTGCTTTGGGTTAAGAGTGAATGATGCTTCCTTTGACCACACCTGGGATTGGCTTGTGGGATTCCTTTTATCTTTACTTTGTTGTTCATTTCTCTGGACTGTTAGTCTCTGAAAAATTGTATGTGTTGTTTTCTCTGTAGGCAGGGAGCACCTGAAGCTATATCTGAAGCTATATATTCCCCATCTGAAGCAGTGGGAATAAGCATAGGGGGCCTAATGAAATCAGATAAATTATAATTTACAATGTCACTGATATGAATCCAAAAGATTCACTTTTAGATGTACCTTCTAATGTATTTAAAAGGATATTGAATTACAGAAACTGCTTTTCATGATAGGTGAATGCAATATAAGAGACTAGCAAAAGCTTCAAGGAATACTTGGTTGGTGCAACCAATCTAGCTTAAGCTTTGTTCTTGCTAGGATGAACGTTAACATCCAGTCTATGATGGCATAGACTGTGTTACAACACAGTTTCAGTCCTCTGACATGCCAAGAATATACATGTTAATTTCTACTTTGGAATGTGGGGTTCTTTCTGTAATTCTGGCTATTCTTGTTTTCTTTAAACAGTGGATGACAACAGTGAAAGCACAAAGCATACTACTGAGAACATGATTTCTCCAGACATGAATTATAGAGCTGGCTCTTCTTTTGAGCTCTCTCCCTCTGATAGCTCTGATGGCACATACATGTGGGATGAAGAAGGGCTGGAGCCAATTGGAAGTGTTCATCCATGTGGGAGTTACGAGTCTTCAGAAATGAACAGCATCGTATGTATTTATATACATAACCTGTGATTTTTTACTTGTTTGAGTTTATGGCTTAAGTATATTCTTTTAAAAACAGAATTAACTTGTCTCATACTTGATTTATTTCTTTCCTCTGTAGCTGATAGCTTTTTGAAATTTGTCCTTGTTTAGGAACTTCTGTTTCACGACTGATGACCTTGGAATATGTTGGTTACATACATCTTTCCTAATTTTAGAGTAACATCTTTCTGCAATCTGTACTCAAAAAGAAAAAAGAGATTAATTTTAATAAATATCAAATATCTTGTGAATCTTGAAACTCAGTGGTGCAAAAAATAAGAAAAAACCCCACCCATCTGACTTTTTCCATCTCCCTTTATCTATATCGGACTCTAAATATATTCCAATTTGTCACAGTTAGTTCAAGCATATAATTTTTAAGGTAGATACCTAACTGGCTTGCTGTGTGGTCAGGACTCTGTCTTTAATATGTCTGGAATGTGTTATGCAAGATACAAACCAGAATTACTGAGCTCATAAGTAATTTGCAGCAAATATCATTCAGTCTGGAGAACGGATGGAGACTAGGTGCAGCTCTGTGATCCTCCAGCTAACATCAGGTAGCCAACCTCAGCATTCCTTTTGGCTTGGGAAAATGTTGTGCATCTGTTCATCCTGTCATAGAAATACTTAAGTAACTCACATATGTTAATGTGGAAATCACCATTCAGAATTTCTAACAAAAAGAATTAGCAAGTGTATCCTGTGCTTCATAAATTTCAGGCTGGTTAGAAGCCATGCCATTACTGGCAGTGCTGTTAAAGGAGGTGTTTTCCGCCCAGAATAGAGCCTGGGAGCTTTACTCAGGGGTGGTGTGTGGTGAAGGAGTGTTGGAACTGCTAGGAGGCAATTCTTTTCACAGAAGCCAGTGATGCCATATTTTTTCTCAAGGGGCAACTTGGTATTTTGAGATGTGAATTCTAGACAAATTGCCATATTTTTTCTCAAGGGACAACTTGGTATTTTGAGATGTGAATTCTAGACAAATTCTTGGTTTATTTTTCATGTTAAATTATAATGAAATGCTTAAAGAGGGTTTACTGTTTCCAGTAGTATCTGTCTTCTCATGGTGGTTGTGGCCAACTTGGAAAAGCAATTTAGGATTTTTCCTAAACACAGGGGGAGTGGAGGAGTTGATGTAGGGCACTGCAGAAGCAAATGCCCACTTCACCCACTGAGAAGTACCAGAAGATAATTGAGATTTTTAAACTTTGTCCTGCGTGAATATGCTATGTTCTATATGTCCTATAAGAGAAACATTTTTTGAAATATCCAGGGCAAATTATTAAACAGGTGAAAGACTCATGCTTTTAGACTATTTATTTAGTCTTTTGACTGATGCGAGTGCCATACTAATTCTTAACATTTATGAGCTAATCAGTCAATCTTAGATATTCTGATTGATAGAAACTGTTGCAAGTGTCATGTAGCAAAGGTATATTAGAAGCTTTTCGTATCTTCTTGTTCACTCTGATGTATTTCTTCCTTAATTATAAGTGAATTACTTTTAGAAAGGGCTTAAAATTGGAAGAATAGGTTTATTAGATTTGGAGTCAGGGGAGAAAGAAGGAGGTTGTAAGTAAGAATCTAGAAAGATGTATTTTTTTTTTCTCCACCTTTTTCCCACATATTGTTTTTATCCTATTAGTGCTGCTTCAGTATTACAGGACTTGGTGTATCCACAGGGCTTGTGGATTTTCATCTTAAATGAGAGAAATACTGATAAAGCATCTTATATTTTTACAATGAAGAAGTATGTTTTCAGTTAACTTGACATTTGAGGAAAATGGTAGGTCTGAAATGTCTGTTGAATTACCCTTTAGTGGTCAGTATTTGTTTCCTGTGTTTGTTGTTATCGTATAAAGCATGATATACTTGTGTTTTTTTTTTTTTTTTTTTTTGTCTAAAGATTAAACACCAATCATTTTTAGTCTAAAGATGCAGAGGAATTACCGCTACAGTTTTTCATTATTTCTGAAGAGTTATGTTCTTGGGTAGATTAATATAATGTTCTTTAATTTCATATTGCTCCTCTCTGGTGGATGTGAGGATAAAGGCGCACTGAAAAAGAGTTGAACTGAAGACTGAGAATCACTGCGATTAGTCAGTATAACGGGTGTTCTAGTTGTTGGAAGATACGTGGGCAAATTTTGCTGGCTTCTAGCCCCTAGAGTGGTGGGAGCAATGGTAGTTCATATCTGTGTGTCGGACATCAGAATTTTTGAATGCTAGAGCTGATGCCACTCAGGCCTTTGGAATTAACGCTTCCAGGGAAATCTCCAAAGCATGTAGCTGGCTGGCATCAGGCTGGTGTGAGGAGCTGCGAGTCCTGGCGAGGTGGGGCTGATCCTGCCACCGTAGTGTGGTTTACCTTGTGGGCTGTGTCGTCCTTAGCCCCAGTGTTAAAGACTGCTCTGTGACAGACAGCAGTGCAGCTGCTGTTGACTCATGGTGGGTAAGAGGTGGCAGCTGTAGCTGATGGTATTTAAGGTGGGCCCTGAAGTGTGACCCCAAGAATGGGGAGTAGACCAGAAAGGCAACAGAAGGGCTTGTTGGCTACTGAACTGGCTACATAATACTTCTGCTGCTTTTGGGGGTGGAGAAAATAGAAGTTTTTGCTAGTCTCAGGTGAGTGTGGTTTTAAGGTCACAGGCTAAATGAATTTATCCTCTTTTGGGACATCTCTTCTGTTCTTTACTAAGTGAATCAAGAATGATAGAGGAAAATGTGTGATGCAGTGGAACAGGCTTGACAGTTACACAAATCTAAATAAACTTTTAGAAGACTGGTAAGATGCTTATAACCAAGTAGTTACTCTTTATTTTGAGAACTTGTCTGGGTGAAGGTGTTTTTATTCTCAAATTCTGTAATAGAAAATGATTTCCTCTCTATCTCTACTTCTGTCTTGCTTGCATTTTCCAAGGCAGGAGGTCAGCTTGTTAGTGTTCTAAAAGCAGTTTAGCTTTTCCTGTACTCTTTTCAGGTGTTGGTTTTTGCTAGTGGGCATCAGGTCACTGATGCTTAATTCTGTGCGAGAACTGTTGCCTCACAGATCAGTTGCCATGGCTCTGTAAATTAGTATCATATTTGCCTGCATGTATTCTCACCTGCGTTCAGCAGCAGTAGCGTTTGTTCGTGTCTAGTTCAGCCACCTCCTACCTGCTTTACTGTTTGATGGGGGAAAGCAGTTGGGCAGTGTAAGGTAGGGTTTTTTTTCGTGTTTTAATTTTTTTTTGTATGGGCTTTTATCCCTTCTGTTCCTGGCTAGCTTTAGGGCAGGGGCCAAGCTAAGGGTTATAATTAAAGTGTCTCTTCATTCCACTGCTGCTAATGAGTAGCTTTAGATTATAGTTATCTAAAAGCTGAGGAAAAAGCCTTGCAAACAATTTTAGAGAGTTGGATTGCAGGAAGGAAAAAAAAACTTTGTGGTTCTTCACATATATTTGTGTCTCTAGGTTTGAATTGCATGTAAAATTGTAAGACAATATTATTTACAAATGAAAGAAAACAAAATGAACTGCCCTACTAAACCCTTACTATTAACAGAAATAGAACAGAAAGCAAGATTTTTAAGAGTTCTTGGTTCCCCGTGCTGATTTCTGTTTTGTTTTGAGACGAGACAGGATGCATGTACTTATTCATTTAGCAGCTGGTATGAATTAGCATTCCCTTGTGCAGAATTGCACATCATTTAAAACTGAATGTTGGATTTCCACAGTGAGCTTTGAAGGAGCTGCTTAGGACTGAAGTTTTTTGTTTTGGTAGTCTGTATTCAAATGAACAGTTCTGACTGTAATTGCACATTGCAATTGATTTTAATTGATTGTAGTTATGTTAGAATACATGAGTTTTCTTAATGTTTTCCTCAATTATAATATCCTTTATGTAAACTTTTGGCTAGCAAATGCAGTATATTAGTAGAGAGAACTATTTGCCTTGTGTCCTCTTATGGCTTTGAGTACTTCCTTTAAGGAGGGTCTGATTTTGTTCTGGTCTTCAAATATAAAAATATTGATAGTCAATCTCAAAATTCTTTCATCTCATTCATTGCCATTTCTGAATTGAAACCATTTTGATATTAGTAAATATGTATTTTTAACATTTTATTTATTTGTTCTTTTGCTGGATAAATTGGTGTCCCAAGTACTAATTGCTGACGTAATTTCTGCTGTAGAATCTTGATGCCCTGTATTTTAGTACAGGAGTGAGGCTGAAAGAAAGGAGAAGGCATTCCTGCCTCAGTGTGATAGTACTTAACTGCTAAATGTAATGTGTCTCATTGTAGTGAATCTGGTTTTACCTGTATTAGACTAACTTTGATTTTTGAAGCAGCTATGCAACAGCTGCAGATGTTGCCCGTGTCTAGGAGCCCTGACACATTTTAGATTTTCCTGCTGCTGCCAAGTTTATCTGACTACTGTTGTGGTGTAACCTACCCACAGAGGAAGAAACGGGGCAATCTCACCCTGTAGCAACCATTTGTTTTGTGGATATGTATTAGAACTTAGTGCTTCAGAGTAATGACACTGTGGGAACGTAGTGCTAGGGGAGAGGGAAGATATTTTACCTGCCTGTTACCTGAAAGATGTTCAAGTTCACTGATAAAACGCGCTTCAGAAATCATCTGAGAGGCATGTAGATCAGCATGGGATGTGACTAAAATTCCCAGTCACATCTGTGTAATTGGATGCAGGCTTCTTGTAGGAAACAACAAAATATTTGTGAACATCTTGGGAAACAACTAAGCAATCCCAGAGGATGCCAGATACTTTGCAATTTATATTTTGTCTTTTTCTTTTCCCTTTGTTGCCTGTTTACTGGAGACTGGAGATAGATGGGCAGCACTGTATTGCACACAACAGCACTAATGTGGAATGACAGTTTGGAATTTTGTGTTTTCTGCTTCTCTTCAGAGAATTTTCATTTATTCTCTTTGGCACCAAAGGTCTCCTGTCGTGACAGATTGGATGATGCGCTGGTCCCTCACGCTGCTTTATCTGAAAGCATCACTTCTGGGTTTCTAGGTCAAGCTTTTTCTTGGCAACAGACACCAGAGTAGCTCAGGTAGTTCATTGTGAGATTTTTAGCTTTTATCAGAACATTTTGAGATAATGGCAAGCATCAGGCCTGAATTTGTGATACAAAAGGATTCCCTGGAAACACTTCAGTTTGATAAGCTGTAGTTTTGGCTGGGAATGCTCTTGAGAGAGAGCTGTGGCAATCGTCTTGCTCTGTCAAGTGGTTCAAGCTTCTTTTTTCCTGCTTCAAGACAGAGGGGCTCGAGGATTAGAGTGGAATACAGAGGCAAGCACAGAAAGGTGTTTTTCCACAAGCATTTTTCTCAACTATCTGAAGGTAATGTTGCTGGTAACCTCCATTTAAGCTAATACTGTCATGTCTGAGTTGTGTGTTTTTGTGTCATAACATATCACATTGTGTTGCAGAAACTGGAAAAGATGAAACCGAGAATTCAGATGAAGAGTTTTACTGACCTAATTTCATAGTTCTTGTTAGAGTCATACAATTGCCTGCATTTTTTCCAACATGACAATAGAGAAATCTCTGCCATTGATTTGTTTTTTTCCCATCTTCATTTAGGCCTAAAAATTATTTTTGGAAAATTATTTCTGTGCTTGTTTGGAGAAGAATTGAAGTCAGGCTTTCTTGTTTCAAAGGCTAGTTAGGTGTCACCTCTTTGCATTTAGTGACCATTCTGAACAGGTAATGTGGACCTGTTTGCTTAGGTGAACAGCATCCTTGGTAAGCGTGTCCACAGTTAAGGTTTTGACTGCTTTGTGAAAATCACTCTACAACGATGACTTGTTTTACTTCTGAATTAAGAGTAGATACTAGTTTCAGTAGCCTTAGCTAGCAGTGTTCCTTTATCATCCTTTCACAGGAGTTCATGGCATAGTAGGAAATGTCATGATTTTGAAGGTATTTTCTTCATCTTGTCAATACAACTGCCTGCTTTCCCACCACCACTGCAGCTGGCAACTTTGGAGCTGAATTATTAGAGCTGTGCAGGTAGTGAGAAATGGAGGTACCTCTAATGAGATGGCTTTTCTGTCTGCTGTGTGTGATGTACATCTCCCCACTGTCAAGGGTTATTAAGAGGTCATATGATTATGTTACTGGGCACAAATCTCTTTGTTTTGAGAGGCTGACATCTTGTGAACAAGCTTTTATGGCAAATTACCTTTTTTCCTTTGGGATGGGAATGTATATACACCTTAACAAGCAGTTTGATTTGGAACTGACACAATAAATCTTCTCATGCTGTTTGGTCAGTGAAAACAAGCAAGGCAACTTCACTTGTACTACTGTGTTTCACTCCGATAGCCTTTAATGACAGCTTTAGATTTGTAAGGTAGAGAAAAAACAGCAGAGGTTTTGTCGTTCCATGAAATCCTCAAACAAGCATTGGTAGCAGTTAGTGCTTCTTGTATTTCATAGGATTGTAAGTGTTGTGCCTTGTATGAGTTTGTATCTCTGCATATCCTGTGTTACATTTTAAAGGGAATTTATTTCTTTCATTTTTTTCTTTATACTAACGAATGACATAATTTTTCTGTAGCAGTTTTTTTGCAACGTACTTCATGTAGCTCTATATTGTTGATTTAAAAAAAAAAAATGGTGTGTTGTTTTCCTTGCACTTAAAACCCTACACTTGAAATCAAAGAGTGGAGTTTTAAGCTTCATGGAGTCAATGTTTTTAGCTTAGCAGCGTAAACAAGAGAAGTTTTTGTTTGTTTGGGGGATGGGGGTGTCATGTGTGTGTTGAGTGGTTTTTTTTTTTTTTTCCTCTTTCTTTCTTTCTTCCTTTCATTTTTGTAGATTCCCTGCTGGAGACTAGATGGCAGTAAAAGAAAACTTTTTGTGCTGAGGAAGTAACTTGCTTTCTATGCTTGGTAGGGAATGGTGCATGTGAAAAGGTGAAGTCTCAACAGGATAATTATTATTGCTGTGTTCTCTTCCCTCTCTCTCATCTCACTGAGATCTATTCAGATCTCATCTGTTGAATCTCATTTTGGTATGTCACTTAAAGTCATAAGAAGTATCTCTGTCTACTGTTTACAGTTTTGTGAGTAATTTTGTAAACTAGTGCTTATTTTCTTTCTACTCAAAGTAAACCTAGGTAGAACTTACAATGTATCCTAATAACTTCAACAAAAAGGCTTATTTAGCAGTGTTACATCTAACAAACATCAAACATCTTGCAGACGTGGAACAAGGATCTTACTGCACTTGTAGTTGTGGTGCAGAACTGTATAGAGAGTGAGTGTGCAAATGTCAATAGGGTTCTGTGCATCTAAAATGGATAATCTGTTAGAACTTTAAAAAAACAACTTATTTGCAAGAGTACAGTTTTTTTAAAATAAGAGTTTATATGGGCAAATAAAGTTACTTCTTTTTCATCAGTTTCCAAGAAACTGTTTGCTCTCTCACTAAAAAGTTGGGACCCACTTGAGGTGGACATAGAAAATTTTAGCCTGATTGTGAAGAGTGACAGAGTTGCTCATAACTAAATCACATCTACATTCTGCAAGTCATAAAATGCATAAAATATCATTACTGATATTTCCTACAGTACCTTTTCATCAAAAGGTACCTCATGGCACTGTGAGAACAACTAAATAGAAGGCTGAAGTCTAGTTCCCACCTGTTAGCAGTTGGATTGCACAGAGAGATTAAAGTGTAACTAGATAAATAGGACATGCTGTAACGGATGCAATTCAACAGGAAGATCTGCAATTGCTATAGTGTTCATTCTTTAAGTAAACAACTCAGGAGTTATCTCTTAGAAATAGTCTAGCGTGGCCATTATTAAATATCTCTGAGTTCCTGGAAAAAAAAAATAAATTACTAGAAATGAAAAATAGTGAATATCTACATTTTGTTTATTCTTCTCAATTCTAAATTCAATTCAAGTGTCATGCTATACATGATACCCAGTAATGATGTCCTGTTTTGCTTATATTTCAATCTCCGTTTTCCAACTTTACATATTGCTAATGTCTTACAAAAAAAAAAGTGTTAACTTTTCATATCATACTCTTTCCCCAAGTCAACAGTAACTTCCTCTGCAGAAAGTAAAATGACAGAATCTTAAAATCTGCCAGGCTGTTCCCTCATTTGCCATCAAACAGAGTTGCCCTTTGTCTGCTAGAGGGCAGCGTAGGAAGGGTGCAGCAGACTGCAGCTCCACGCTTGGCGTCACGTCGCGCTTGTTAAACTGCCTCCTTTCCAGGCAGACATCTCCACCAAGCAAAGCTAAAACTGTGGTAAAACCACAGTCTTCCTAATGAACATGGTTTTACAGCCTCTGCACGTGAGTGTTCAGGAATTTACTGATGAAGTTGATACGCAATGAGAAATAAATAAAAGTTATTTTACTTAATACTTCATATTGGTCCTGTGAGCTATATTTAGATGAGGCCGATAAACCTAAATAAATGTGCGTCTCTGCTCTTGGAAAATAGGCAGATGTGAGATGCCTGAAGCAAATAGCTGACTTGAAAGCTGTGGCTCTTAACTGGGATTTCAGGTAATAGAGCTGAAGAATTTTAGAGCTGTATAGGCATTAACAGGTTTTAGACATGCAATCTGCTTGTGTTGTACATGATAATCACTTTGGTGTTGATAAGTGTAGCTTTCTTTGAGCAATCAAGTGCAAAGGGCTCTGGGGTCGGTGATGGAAATGCTGCACTTGTGCCCTGGGCTTCACTAGTCCATGCTAGCAGCTGAGTATGGACAGCTTTCCTGATGTGGGTGTTGTGAAGGGGTGGGGAGCCCTTTTCCATCGTCTTTCTGCTGATTGACTTTCCCCACACTACAGTTACATCTGTCTTTGTGCCACACTGAGTGTGTTTTTGAATGGAATATGTATTCCACTACTACTAATGCTTTATAGCATTTTTTTTGTGCATGATTAGCGTATCTATGCAACATGACATTTCTGTTGTAATTCTAGAAACAGCTCCATATGAACCACAATCTAGAAAACAAAAGGCAACAAATCTTAGTGCTGATAACTGGATACTTTAAGTTATGTTGGTTAAAAAAGCTGTTGGAAGCCCTAAGTTCTCATCAAAACCTTGGGAATTTTCCAGTCTCCCCTGGCTGACAAAACGTGGGAAAGGAGTGTAGGTCCTGGCCTGCTGCTGCTGCACATGAGAGCCGCCTTGGCAGTGGGAAGCGGGCTCAGGTGCTATTTCCCAGCCCTGTAAATGACCACGTGTTCGTTCCTTACTTAAGTAGAAGATAACCTTGGTAATGTATTTAGAGAAATATAGAGGCATCACCCTCCTTGGTTAGACAAGGATTCTGAAGAAAAACAATCTGGAGAAATCACAGGTAATGCAGGTAACCCTGTGGTTTTGTTTTGAGTTTCCTCACCCATTGTGAGGGCTAAGAGTGGATGAATTTTGAATTAACTGCTGTTCAGCATTATGAGATATATATTAATTATGATTGAGTAGTTTATTGCTTTGTGACAATCTTTATATGAATTTAAAGAGTCGAAACACCAAGACTCTTGAAATTTAAACGACTATTTAAATCTAGGTGATGCAGATTCCACCTGACCCCTTCCTTGAGTGAAGTTAAAAACTGTGGATTCCTATACCAAGAGAGATGAATTAAGGTCATTTAACATCTGTTCTTCTCAAAGTCATTGTTAAACTCTGAGCAAAGTTATTTTGATTTCAAAGAGTGTTAATTGCAGAACAGGCAGTATCTTAATGAACTTATTAATGAAGTCTTTGGAGCATTCCTTTGGCAGAAGAACATATTTTTAATCCAGCTTTGTTTCATGCAGCATTGTTACTGAATCGGATGACAAGAGATTTGATGATTAGTGTTTTTGTAAATGGTCTTAAGGTTGATTCCCTCACTAAAAGAGAGGAGGTTGCTGACAATACTGGTTATGTATTGAGGGGAAATGCACCAAAGGTTTGGAATAAGCTTCCTTGTGGCAGTAGAATTATCATGAAAGCAACTTTCTCTTGCTTTTTTTTTTCTTGTAGGATATCTTGAATAATCTTGATTCATGTGATCTTGATGATGATGATCTCATGCTTGATGTGGACTTACCTGAGGACCCACCTCATGACAAAGGTTAGTAAGTCATGAGTAAGTCGTGATTTAGTAAGCTTTGAAAGGGATGGTCAAGTTCTTGCTGCAAGTCCTGTTTATGAAACATGCAGTGCATATGCAGCAGTAATTCTTTCAAATTATTAATTCAAAAACTGTTTAAAATATAAAAGTTTATTTTACCTGTATACTAAAATTTTACATAAATAACCGTTAGAATCTTTGCAAAAGATGAATATATTTTAATATCTGTAATGTAGATAAAGGTAAAGTACTTTTCTACTTCATTGCTTTATGGAGTACATGAATACAGCCAAGTTACACCTATATCTATATCCTGCAAAAACTAACTTTGGGTAATGTTTATGCAGCTGGAAATTGTCTTGTGACTATGACAACCATTGCAAAAATTCTAAAGCTTTTCCTTAAGTAAGCAACCACCACCAAAAAGAAGTCATTGTTTTGTTGATGCTTAGGTGTTCTTATACAAGAGTCTTAATTTCATTTGCCCAAGCTGAAAAATTATAATAATGAAATTATTTTTAAGTTTACTGAGGGTTTATTTTGAATTAGAATTATGCATTATGAGCTGTAGGAAGATGCCTCTAAAGGAAAACAAATCTTTGGTGAGTTTAAGTGGCTAAGTTATCGTTTTATCTACTTTTACTGAGCTAGCTGATACAGTTGAATTCTAGACGTGAGTATTTGTTATGGCATTTAACAGTACGTTTTGCCAGGAGTTTGTTCCCAGTTTTGTTTTAACTGACATCAGCCTTAAAAGACTTCCCAGGTCTGCAGAAACTTCCCCCTTTCGCTCAGGGGCTGGGGTGCCGTTCGCCACTATTAATAGCAGCAGCTCTAGCTGAACAAGTATGTGCAGCGAGCGAGGGTGGCAGGCCAGAGTCCTGGGCAGAGCTGGGCTCTGGGCCCAGCGGCGCCGGCCGGGAGCCGAGCAGGAAGGAAGGCCTCTCCCTGCGTGAGCGTCTGCCGCAGCCCTGCGCGAGCGGGCAGCGCGGGCGGCCGGCTCTCGGGTCGCCCCTCTCTCCCAGCCGGCGCCGACCATGCGAGGGGAAGCCCTGCGGGTAAGCGGAGTTGGGGAAGGTGCCGCGGCGGAGTCGGGACTTGGAGCTGCCAGTGTTTTGCTGCGTCTCGCTGCACGGGCAGCAGTTTTTGGCTTTGCTTCTCGTGGTTTCCAAGCTGTTGCCAAATATAGATTCCTCAAACAAAAGTGGATAAAAGCTGTTTTGCTTCTCAGAAGTCAGTATTTTAAAGAGGTTATTTTAGTTATTTTAAATCATGGCTACAGTCCGGGTAAATAAAGATTAAACTTCTCTAAAAGTTGAAACACAGGTCAGAAGAATAGGATGAGATAAATAGATTTATAATATGCATGTATTCAAACTGTTTGTTTTCCCCTCTTTTTTTCTCTTTTGAAAGCCTTTATCTAAGATGTTTTCCCTCCACGTCTTATACTGTCCTAACTTCCCAAAGGCCTGAACATAATGTCAGTAATGGAGATAGGAAAAGGCTTCTTTATTTCTTTTTTTTCCCCTTTCCTCCTCCTTCCTCATAGCTTTATATTGTACAAGTGTTTTTTCTAGCAAGACCTGAAATGGAGTTAACATGAAGTTCTCTAATTTCTGCTACAGGTTACTCATATTACTGTAAGTTCAATTTTTATATGCTAGTAGAAAGGCAGGATCACTGTTGATGCTAGTCTGGCAGTTCTCAAATGCTTACTCTTTTGCTCAGTTGAAACAAAAAGAAATCAGATTTTACATTGCACCTGCTAACAGCCCATCATAACTACTTATTTACTTGATATATGGAATGAATTTTCGATTTTTTTTTTTTTTTTTTAACTTTATGCTCTGTATAGAGGAATGTGAAAATATGGGTCGTTATGACAGGCAAGACAGAAGTGCTCGTCAGCATGGGGAAGGATTCTGGAAAAGAGCACCGCAACAGCGATGGAATACACAGGATCACTATCATCTTGGAAATCCTGATCAATACATCCATAGTAAAAATGATTTGAACAGGTAAGGGCCTGTTGTCCTGTTAAACTAATTTATTTTCTCCAAGAAGTTAGAAAATGCAATTGGTGTGTTAAGAAATTTCTTCTGCCCTGGTGGGCCTCAGGTGATACTGAATACAGGGCATTTTCAGAATAGTCATATGTTTATAGATAGTGTGTCTGAGTGGGAGAACTGCTGTGATGTGCAACTATTTTGAAGAAGGGAGAGGAAAAAAAAAAACCCTCTTAATTCGTCAGGGGAGTTTAACTGAAACGTGTGTTTTTTGCCTTGATTTTTCTTTGTCACTGTGTACCACAAATATGAGTACAACCCATGTCACTTAACAATTCTAATAAATGCACTCTGGGTTTTTTGTGCCATCTCTGTATTTTCTGCCAGGGGATCAAACTACCTGGAGTCTCCCCTTGGTCACTTTGAAAGTTATGGAGCACCCAACTTTTACCAGGCTCCTCGGCAGCTGGTGGGCTTACCCGAGAACGCTGTGATGCTCGATGAGATGACGCTTCGGCACATGGTCCAAGACTGCACAGCTGTAAAAACACAGTTACTGAAACTGAAGAGAGTGCTGCACCAGGTGAGCTGCTACAAATGGAGCAAAAGCCCAGGGAAAAGCGAGAGCACCCTTAAAGGGGAGAGTCCTCTCCTTGGCCTAGCTTTGCTGTCATAGTTTTCTTTATACACTGAATTATAATGTTTAAGAAAGTATATTAATTTTATTGATGTTTGAAATAGTACTTTTTAACTTTTAAGCTCTTTACTGTCTGCAAGAATATTAATTATTCTGCTTCTGTGACGCAGGAAAGGTAATTTTGGAAGAAAAAGAAAAGAACATGGTCAGGCTTGTAATTAGTGAAATGCTAAAAAGCTGAGGATAAAATAAACAAAAAAAATTCATCACATTGAATAAAATTTCCTTCAGCCTTATTTTCTTAAAACTTTACTTTCCTCACTCTTCTCACCTTTCTATGTTTCCACAAGAAGCTCGGCAAGTCCTCTTACAGTTCCTTTTTGGAAATGCTGAGGTTTAACCTTGTTTAGTGTATGAAAACAGTGCATTGCAATAAGCTTTTAAGGAGCTTTTAACATTTAGCCTAAAACTAGTCTAATTGGTAGGAGCTGGTAAGCCATGGGGAGGTTCTGCAGAAGGTGAAATTTCAGCTATGATGATTTGTTTTCATTCCTTCCTTTAAAGTCCACGAGACTTTTTCTTTGGAGGTCAGCATTGAAAAATGTCTGTGGTATCTATGTGATGTTGTGTTTAACGTTACATCTAGTCCTGTCCTCTTCTAACACCACAGCGTGAGGAAAATTACGTCATGCCCTGAAAGTAAGATGCTAAAACAAAAATAAAAGAAGAAAAACAAATCAACCTTGTAACTAATTCAAGGATATCAATGTGCTTTTTGAAATGTGAGCATTTGCTAAATCGTTGCAAAGCTCCTGTGGTAAGTGAGAAAGGTGGAGGTTGTAGTTCTGCTTTTGTCTGTCTGATGGGGAAATGGTACAAAAAAATAAGGTAGTGCCAGAGAGGGAAAAACAGCTCTTAGAGGCTGATGTCTGAATACTGAACTGATAAACTGCATGAAGATGCATAAAATGTACCTTCCAGCAGTGATGAGTACTTGAGGGAAGAGGAAACTCATTAGAGTTTGTACTGGCTTCAGCACACAGACAGTTCAACCACTGAGCCTAGAGTTCACTGCCTAAAGCTGCACCTGGAGTAGCCAAGTAGTTTCGGGTCCTAGAGAAGACTTAATTTTTTAGAAAAATCTACTTGATGAAGATTTAAAATAAAGTGAACTTTAGCAGTCTGAATACTGAAATTAAGTAGCATTTTAGTATCTATTTCATATGACAGGTCTTTTCTTTCAGCAAAATAAAGGCAAGATACAAAATCCTTTCAGACACTAGCTTTAGCAAAAGAAACAAAGGTGTTGTATTGTCTCCCTCTATTATCTATTTAAATGTTTTCATACCTTTTCCAGTTATGTATTTTAGCAGGGTTACTCTCTGCACTTGTTACTCCTTAATTCGGGTGGAAATACGTTTGGAGAGATGTGAGGTCTCACAGGAACAGTTAGTTTTATTCGGAAAATATTATACTTAAAATTGTATATGATTATTTAATCAGCTGTGATGTGCGCTCCTGCAGAGTATAGCGCGTAGTGAACGTATACCCAGTGGGCTCCCAGGGAGGCTGGATGCTGGAGACGGGAAGCACTGAAGTGCTAGTTTTCTGTAGTAAGAAAAGGCCTCAAAAGTCTTCACTAACAGTCAGTATCTAAATGTCAATGCCCCTTAAATATTGACTAAGATACTTCATTTGTATTCCCAATAGTAAAAAAGTTTTCTTATGGTCTTAAATATTCCTTCCTTTTTCCTCCTGCCTTGCAGCCCTCGGTCAGGACTGCAGTGCTCACGTATCAGAACGTCCTCATTTAAGCAGGGGTTGCAGCAGTCCTGATGCCCTGGATCTTTGTTCTCAGCATCCTGCCCTAGCCCATCCTCCCTGACCTCAGGATTGGCAGCAACGGTTCTTGCTCTGTCTTATCTCAGAGAAGCACAAGAACAAAATCATGAAGGAGTTAACACAGTTGGAAGATCCTTGAAGCCCTTTCTGTGAGGAGGAAAACAGTTTTTTAATACCATTATAAAAAGTTATTAATATATTTTTTTAAAAAGTTTCCTGTTCTGTTCAACTTCTTAAAATTATCTTTGCCTTGAATGCATTGATTTTTGTAACAGGGAAATCTGCAATATAGTAGAACAATGAAAATGGCTGTTATTTTTTTAAGTTGTCAGTTCCATGGTTTTCTCTGATACTGTATTGGAAATAATTTCTTAGATTTTGTGTGTGTGTGTGCTTTTAAACCAAAACAGCAGAGGGCATCAGGAAAATCAGAGTGTTTCCAAAGCTGTTTCCAGCTACTGCTCTGTTTGCAGGTTCCTAAGAAGCACAGGTTCAAGCCACTTGCCAGTAACATGAGCTGGAGGGCGAGTGCGGGCGCAGGCAGTGCGGCCGACTGCACCGCTCAGGCAGAGCAAGGAGGTGCCCGGGTGTAGCCGGGAAATCCGCTCCGGGCGCTGCGGTGATGTGGATAGTCAGCGAGTGGCTTTTTTTCTTGTGGTTGCACTTTTCTTCTGCGAGATCAAGGCACAATAAATGAGTACGTGTGACTGCTGAAGGAGTATCAGCTGGTCTGATGCTAACCAGATGTGGCATTTTTGAGTTAGTGAATCACTTCACAGCAGAAATACTGCAGTGCTCTACGGCCAGCGATCTGAAGCAGGTAGAATATTCTGCTGTTGTGCTATTCAACAATAGAGTAAATTGGAAAGCTTTCTTAACAAGACTTTTTTGACTAAATACTTGCATTTGATACTTTCTATATAATCTGTTAATAAACAAAAATTCATTTTTAGGATGCCATCTTCTCAAGCAAAATAAACCCAGTTGTGGGGGTTTGGGAAGCCATTACTTCCTCTTAAATGGTAAAGGATGCATGGGAATTTGTATGTCATTCATGCCAGAGATTTCACACTTGTGAAATACTGGCAGGAGAACTTACTAGGCAGTATTTAAAACATTTTTCTTTTCTATTTTGAGACTGTTAGTGTTTGGGTGAATTGTAGTATAACAGCAACAGTCATGCTGGAGACTTATTCCCATAATCTTTAGCCTGTGTTTTGGGGATGAAGCGAAAATGATAGAAGCAGACTTGAGAATGTTAACCCTCCAGCTAGGCACTAACTTTTGAGAATGGGTACGTTAAAATAAATTGTCCAGAGACATAAGCTGCGTTAACAACTGTAACTTTTGGGGAAGAAAGGATTGCTGGAGTTTTACCTCTGAGGGCATAGAAGTTTCTCTCTGTAACTTAGACCAATTTCATTGTAGAACAATGAAATAAGCTGGTTTGCAGTAGCTTAGCTTTCTTTAAAAAGTGATGTTAATTTTTTATTATGGGGATGGTATTCTCTTTCTCTGTGGAGAGGTTCTGAAGAGGAGCATGAAGCTGAAATAATATTCAGCATGAAATCAGGTACTGATAGCTGTGGTTTGGGCTTTGACGTTGCTTTGGTTGCATAGGCAGTCTGTGCAGTTCAATAGTAAAACACAGAGGTGGTAAATTGTGACTTTCCTTTAATATGCTCACATTTGTTTTCAAAAAAATAGGAAGTAAGTGTTTTTTGCAGAAACCCTATAGTCTTTTGAGTGGTCTAAAAGTGTTCAAAGAGTTTGTGTGCAGTTCTTCCTTCCCCCCACAGGTGATCATTCACTTTCATATTATTTGATTATTTGATTATTTATTTGATTATTTCTGAAAATAGGATATACTAGGATATAAACTTCGTGTGTGGGAAATATATCTGAATTTATAGGAGATTGAAAATGACATCTAGAAATGAAGACTATCCCTACATAATAAATGTGAACATCTGCAACATTAATCCTCTGTCAGTTTATGTACTACAGATTATTTTCATGCCTAAACTGCCAATAATGTTTAAAAATAAATAGAACAGGAATGCCTGAATGCCTTGACTGAGGAATTTTTCCTTCTAATGCTGCTATTTTACAAAAATATTTATCTATTAAGGAAATTAGTTTGAACGGTTTGTGCTTGCTTATGATTTTACATAGAACTTAAGAAGTTAACTGCTTTTACCACATTAAATTTTTTTGAACTGTGTGTTAGGTCTTAGTATTTTCATTTTCAGTATGTTTTTTTTCCTAGATATTTTAGTAGATATTTTCAGTATCTAAACCATGGTTAGATGGTTACACATATTTTGTCTGCAAGTAACTTAAAGTTCATGAACTTTATTTTTTTTCCTTTTTGAGTTAACTTTTTCGCTTCTTAAGGTATTTCTCCCCAATGAACGTGAGAAATATTTCTTATGGAATAAGAAGCAAATTACGTATCTTGGGCACATAAAGAACATAAATCTATATATTTATGTATTGCAATTACATTTAGCGCTTGAGCTGCGGGTTTCCTCTTGTGGGTTTGGGGAGTTGCTGATTCAACCTTGTTAGTGGTTTTAGATTGGCTTTTTAGATATATGCTGATGTTTCCTCCCAGGGAAGTGGGAGTTGTGCTCTTGTAGGACCACAGAATAATTGCACAGTAATTGCACTGTGGGTAAGTGTCACACTAGATTGGACTTAACATACATCACAGGACAAACATGGGAGTAAACCTGGTCAGTTGTTCAGGCCCTGACTCTACCCCGTAACCTAACAGCGTTGTTAAGGTTGAGCCCCGCAGATGCAGAGCAGCACTCGCGGCTGCTGCTCTTCCCACATGGCAGTGTAAAAGCTGCAGGACAGAGCTAAGCCGTGATCTTCTGGCATCTTTGCAAGGCCTTGGTGTTTCTACCGCTGTCATTAATTGCAGAATCCATGGCTCATGAGGGGGAAAAAGTACTTTTCTTGGGCTGGGTTTTCATAATTGATGTGTAAATCTGATAGCTTTGGATTAGTTTTGTATTGGTCTGCTCAGTAGCAAATGTGACTATTTTAGTTAAGAGCTCCTAGCTGAAACATTGTCCCTGTGCATTTTGAAGTTACTTGGACATATCTGTAGTATGGGTTAGGAGGGAAAATAAGCTTTTAAAATCTGAAAGGATGATCTGTCTTGGCATAAAAGCAGTGGCCAGTGTTTGTCGTGTTATTGCACAGAATCAACTTTCTTCAACAGCTACAGCTAGTGCTGTCGATTCAGAAGAGAGGCTGTTTATGGCCCTCACTTAGGCAATGGACACCTGCTGCAGCAAGCATGACTATTTCACATGAAGGGAGAAGCAATTGCTGAGAGGGAAGTGAGACATTGCAACTGGTTCCCCAGAGAGGTGGTTACTCCATTCTTGAGAGCAAATTTGAAGAATTGTTTCAGCAAGTGATTTGAGCTTGTGTTTTTTTCGTTTTTTCTGGCAGGATGATGAAAATGTGTCACTCCAGGACATTGCACTCTCGATTCCATCAAGTCCAGAACCACAAGAAGCTGAATCTACTTTTAAGGTAAATAACACTCACTCCTGCAGAATAGAGATATAAGCTTGCTTGTAAAAGAGAAAATCAACTTCTCTATCATTGAAAAGTGGTACTGCTTGCATCTATTTAAATGCAAACCTAGCAAGTGTTTGTATAGCCTGTTTTGTTAAAATGGATTTATTTACCTTTCAAGATTCATGCTTACACATTCATGTTTAAATAATTGAAATAACTTTGCCTTGTCGTATTTGTAGGTGTGAGAATTAACAGCTGCAGAGTAATTTCTTTAAAGAAAATTCTATTTGATTACTGTTAGAATGTTTTCTAATTTTGAATTTTTTTTGCTTTCTAGTGTAATCACACAAAATTAAATACTTACTGTGTTTCCAGGTACTCCAGTCTAAAATATCTTTCAGTAAGTTTTACCTCAGATAATGCAGGTGTTGTGATTATGAGAATTTAAAAACACAATAACCAACAAAAAAATGTTAAAAAAAAAAAAAATCAAAGATGCGTTCCTCTTCTTTCATGGTCACAGATTTGAAATGTTGTGCTTTCTGCCATGGTAAGATTTTATAGGCTTCTGATTGTAAAATCAATATAAAAAGGTCACTAATTCTGCACTTAAAGGAAGGTAATAATGCCCATTTCTTAAGAGATAATGAATTTAGCAATCCTAAGGGAAAGGCAAGGGCACTTAAAATCTTATCCTTGTCTGAAATCTGTCTGCCCAAATCCTAGTTTTAGAATTAAAAATGTTTGCCCCCACGGCATAGATGGGGTGGGGTTTAGCAACACTGAGTTCTAAATTATCAATATTCAGGCCTTCTTTGCTCTTTAACTGGAAAGTAAATCAGTCTGGATGTTATCCTACAGCAGTAACAAAAAACAGTATCCAGGCAAATGGAAATAGTAAATGAATCCTAAATGCACATATGCCTCACAATGTATGACCTAGCTTTAGTGGCAGAGTTGCAAAATATATTAAAAATATATTATGATAAAAAAAAATTAAAAGACACTTGCATGTTTAAGTCATACTTTCATGCTTGGATAGAATGTATTCAAAGCTGTCATGTTATTTGCATTCAGTAAACAGCTATACTTATATTTGTAAGTTCTTTAAATAGCAGTACACTTTGGTGTGAAGATTTGATATTCTTTTGTTGGATAAAAAAGAGGATAAGTAGTGCTTGGTGGCCGGGGTTGTTCCCCTCCAAGCTGCTAGTCATCTACATAGTGGGTGAATCATGGCCTCAGAAATGCAGCTGGTTTATTCACAGGTGAGTAGTCTGAAAGCTTCATGGGTTGATTCAACTCAATTTACAGAGATTTCTGGTCAAGTTTCTTCACTCTTTAGACTGTACACATGCAACCCTTGTCAGAATGTGAATAACAGGAGGAGAGCATGACATGATAAGTTGGGAAGGAAAGTATGTGCTAATATTATGGCCAGAGTTGCATAATGTGCTTTGTGGAGGTGTGAATTCCAATTGTGTAGCCTCCATGGAAAACTTCCTCTTGCCTCTGTTCTATTGCAGACAGAAGATCTGCTGAATGAGATCAAGCAGCTTAAAGATGAACTGAAGAAAAAGGATGAAACAATCAACCGGCTAGAGAATCAACTTGTAAGTATAACGTTGAATATCTAATAGATTCTCAAATGTGTGCCACAGGGTGTAACTTTCATATCTAGTTCTTATGAAGGCTTTAAGAAGGTCAAGCTTCTAATTTTGACTTTTTCCTCCCTGTACTTTCATTCAAAAAAAAATGTAGGTTAAGATCTGCCTCTCTGCTTCTCAATAGTATTCCAGATCATCCAAACCATCTGTCTTAGGAATTTGCATTTTGCAGTAATGCAGCTTTTAGTACGCTTACTCTTGCTGTTCAGAGAGCAAGGGAAGGCACTGTGTGTCCTCAGAGAGGTCTCTCCTCTCCTGCTAGGCTGTCTAATCGCTGTAGTAACTGAAGGGCTTTGCAGCTAAGGATCTCTGCCATGAAGATGGGTAAACTTCTATTCACTGTTATTTAAAGGTGACCTGAATGTGATATTTCAGATATTCAAGTGAACCAAAAATACATTCCAGAAGTTAACGTTTATTCTAAATTATTCATACATTTTAAAAAAGTGGATGTGTAGTATTGTAAATATTAGCAAATAATTAAGCCTATAAAGCAGAACCAAGGCAGTATAGCAGAATACCATTAAACTAGAGAAACTAATAAGTTCTCTTCTTTCTCTTTTTGGTGGGGGTTAAGGCCACTAGGTGCAACTGCCAGAAGAGCAACGAAAAACTTACAGGGGCAACATGCTTGCATGCTGACAAATTTACACAGACCTCCTGGAAGAGAAGTTCTGTGAGTAGAGCTTGCCCTTCCTTCGTGACTATGACTTCCTGCCTTTCATGCCCAGCTTTATTATTGCCCTCGTGCTAGCTGGCCTTGGTTAAGAGGTTCAACCCTCTGTCTAGGGTGCAGTACTCCTACAGCCTTCCTGCTCTGCAGCCCCTGCACGTTTGCCTGTAGCTCTCTTAAAACATATATAATAAATATACGTTCTTAAAAACTGTAATTAAATTTTAGAAGGCTACTTTTAATAGGCCGTCTACTTAGGTAAGTCAGCCCAAGCTGTTTTTCTAATCATACAGCAAGATGTGTCATGTCTTGTTTTTCATCTGTTTTTTTATTATTATTATTTTTCCTGCTTAAGTTTCATTGCTGCTGTGCTCATGGTTGTTGTGGAGGGTGACAGTGTATTAAATCATAAGTTTTGTCCCCCCAAATTATGATTTTTTTAGTCTAAAGTTTGAGGAACACAACTCATTCAAAAATTCATTGGGTGCAAATTGCCTTGACAGACATCTTCATTCCCATATGTTGTCAAATGGATCATGTTTGCTTCCACTTTACAGCCATTATATTCTTTGTGCATCAGTAGTAATGTACTTAAGATAGAGGTGGGACAGCACACTTTTTGTGATGTACTCGTCATAAAAAATTATCTTTGTTTAAGGAAAGGGGGTCTGTCAGTCACCAGCATGTAGTCTGCTGGTGGGAGTGTGGCAACTGCTGCTCTACCTAGCAAATCCTGAGAGATTTTTTTTTCAAACAATTGAAAAAAAGTTAAACTCCTTATTTTTTTTAACCCTGCCTCAACACACTTGATGTGGGGGGGGGAGGTTGTGGGGAAGGAATTCAGTAAGATGGTAATAAAGATGCACCCTCTTTGCTGCCCCTCTAAAAATTACTCCTTGGAATATTTAGTTTAGTTTTAGGGTAGGAAGCACCCTGGGGTATGTTCACCACCAAGCTGTTTCTAGCAAACAGCTTTTTCTTTCTGTCGAGGCCATGTTTGACCTTCCTCTGCATGCTAACTACCCGAAGTAGAGGCCATGAAACCAACTCCAAGTGCTTTCTGTTTTCCTCAGACACTTGTATTCCCAAAGGTACATTTGGTATTCCTGCCTTTTTTTTCATACTTTTCCCCTGTTTCTTTGGAGCTTTTGAGCTCTTTATTATTTTGCTTTTTCCAAGGCTTAATTTCAGATGTGATATTCAGCTGACACCCTTTCCCCCCATCCCACAAATACTATTTCCAGGTTAGTGGCGGTCCTTGCTTTTGAGTTCCCTTTTGTTTTAGTCAACTTTACCGAGAAAAGTTGTTACTTTTCTCAGTAATTTCAAAAATAGATTACTAATATTGAAAGTTACTGAACAATTACAGAAATTTCAGTTCGAGCAACCTCCCTTAGTTGGTCAGGCAGAGACACTGGAGATGGGAAATGGGAGAGGCTAAGTTAATATTACAGTAGGTTCAGGGAGTCAGTTTAATCCAGATATCCATTTTGGTCAGGTTGAAGTACATATATTCCTACCTACAGAGTTGCAGCAGTTGAGTTGCCTCTTTGACCTGCCTTTTACAGAAGGTACAAGTGTGGCCGGGCATTCAGGGGTCTGGTCTCAGAGACACTGCCTCTGTCTCACGGAACTGGAAGCAGCTTGGGGCAGAATATCCTTAAAAAGATCCTGGCCCCTGCTATGTTCAGGTTGTGTGCTTGCATGTGTGTGTGGGGATGTGCACAAATATATGCATGCTTATAGGTGCACTCTATAAGTAATCTATCTTCCTTTGCATGTAAGAATCTCAAGGAAATTGTGGATTGGAAAGATTCACTAAGTTTGCACAAATGTTCAAAATGCAGTTTACTTTAGGAACTTTCCCTTGTAAACAAAAGCTCAGAAATTTGGGGCAGAAATGTTTTTTTGTATTCCTCTGTACAGCATGGTTTTCCCATCCTCCCCATATATGATGGATTTTGCCATATATGGTAGTTTTTCTCCTCCATTTGGACTGCTTGGGAACTTCAGCATGTGTTTGGCTAATACAGGAACACGTGTGAGTTGCTCTTACTTGGAGAAGAAAGAACTCTAGATTTCTTTGCTGGAGTTCTGTAAAATTCTAATAAAAGAAAAGTTGTGGTTTCAGAGGCTGGGCGTATTGTCTGGTATCTACCTCTGACCATGCAGCATCAGTACAGTCTTTGGCAAAATTCCCAGAAGTCATAATGTCCCTCCAAACAAACTCTGTTTTCTGGTCCCTGTTTGGTTCCACTAGTGTTTAATTATTTTATTTGAAGGAGATTTAAGTAATGCTTTTTATTTTGCATACAAGAAACGCAGCTACCGTTTGAGATTTGCTCCCTTGCACCAACCAGTGTCAACTCTGTGGCGGAGCCTGAAGCACTGACAGGGCTTCGCAGCCAGCAGCAGCCCTGGTCCCTGGAGGTGCCCCGGAGGTGGCTCCAGCAGCCAGACCCCCGAGGTGCCTCCTGGCCTTGGGGCAGGGCTCTGCTCTTCCCCTGCAGAAGCTCATGATGCATGAGGGGCTGCTGAGCAGGACGTGTTTGGTGCTATGCCTAGCTGCGCTGCTCGTAGAGATGCTTGCTGAAAACTATCAGGAAGTCTAAAAATGTCTCCACTTTTACAATACAGTGTCTTAATTGTTATGCAGCTCGGCTGGTTTGTACTTGTTTGAATTGCTTCTTGAGAAGTTGAGAGGATTTAAAATTTTCGCCACCCCTATACTGCACTATAAATGTAAAATCTGAGAGGAGGACATTGCTGACCCACCCACCACCACAAATGGGGTCCTTATACCACCAGACTGGTGCTTGATGATACTTTTGTTTGTTTGTTTTTATTTGGAGAGACAATTAGGTTTAGAGAAGGAAGTGTTTCTTTGTTTAGGTTCCTTTCTTTGTGTTTTGCTGCCCTGAAATAATGTAGGATTATATGTGAACCAACTTGGAAAATCTAGTTTTCTCTTATACGGTGCTGTGGATATTTAAAAGATTTTGTTAATCTCCTATCAGTCAATGATTAATCATGTGCCCAGGAATGCTTTTCCTTTTATACCTACCTCTGCCAATGCAACAAATGTGTTGTCATCCAGCTTGATGGAAGCTGGTAGTGCTGTTCTTCATGCAACAGCCTAAGGCTTGTGTAGTGGTACTGAAGGAAGACTAAGAATGTGCCAGGTAATCAGTATCTCGGGTCAGAGATTGTCAGATTAAGGAGCTTTTTTTAATCTTGACATTTAGCTCCAAAAATTGTCCTCTCCCCGTGCTTGTGCAAGCTGAACATTATTGCTGCCTTCTGCCTAGGTCCAATCCTTACAAAGTGCGCAACGAGAAGCGCAGCTACCCTTGTTGGCTGCTGTTGCCGGCGGGCAGGGAGCCAGGGCTGTCCTTGCTCCTGGTCTGCTCTTCCACAGCTGCCTAGAGCTGTTCCAGGTGGTAGGAGGTGGTGAAGAACCAGACCTGTTCTTCTGATACAGGGAATCACAACGGTCACTGCATATTTATGTGTACATAGGTTTTGGAGGCAAAAAAAGGAGTGTGTTTCCTGTGCAGCTCTGCTAGTAATATTCTGCTCTTGTCCTGAAAGCATAAGATTTCTGCAAGTTGAGAACATCATCAAGTGGTTGAGTTTCCTGGGGGCTTTGCACGCAGCGCTTGCCTCTGCGAGGGAGAGCAAGCAAGCAATGCCATGGCAGCTTTCTAGGGGAAAAGGAAAAAGGATGGTGTGACTTTTTGGTGTCTTGTTTTTCCCTGTTCTCTTTTTTTATTATACTTTTCCCCCTCTCTCTCTCTGCACAGGGTGGGTATTCTGCTCCCTCCTTCTCTCCCTGGCAGGGCTCATTCCAGGGCATCCCTCGGACTGCTCCACCGCACCGCAGACAGAGTGAGTCTGTACCTCTCACTCATTCCCCTCACCGTGTTCCCGTAGAAGCTTTCCCTTTGCACGCACTGTTCATCCTGTAGCCTCCTCCCTCCTCAGGCAGATTTACAGGCGTACACAGTAGTTTGTGGCTAACCTCAATGCTTCCTTCAGACAGCCTATAAGCAGCTACAACTTGCAGCTTTGTAAGTTATTAAAAGCTGATCTTCTCCAACAGTTCTAGAGGCAAACCTCAACAGGCTCTTGTTTCCAGTCTTGTCTTAACATAAATCCTGCTTGCTGCATTTTCCCTTTCTTTTTCATGGCTGTGATGCACTGTCCTGTCTGTATGTGTTGGGTTTGCGCACAAGTCAGCATGCATGTATATGTGGATGTATTTACCTACATATGTTGTGGACACAGGTAAAAATGTTGCTGAGCCGGGTGATTTTTTTTTTTTCATTGTCTTTCATGAGAAGTTTTCTTTGCAGAATGGCTTTTCTGAAACTATTTTTTTTTTTTGATGTTTATTGTCCTTTAATAAATTGAAGTGGCTGTTGCAAAACATGCATGATTGACTAACACTGTTTATGTACTAGCTACGATGTGGCTGATGTGATGCACTTGCACGTGATGCACTTGTGCTCTTGCTTTCTATCTGCAAAAAAAAGGATTGCTGATTTTAAAACTGTATGCTTATATAGACATAGCAAAATGGTAAGTCTTATTTTGTGCTTTGGTATTGCATTATAAGCAGATAATTGTTCAAAGAAATATAACTAGCTAATGAAGATAAAGTTATATTTTTAAAATTTACTGTAATTTGCAAATTACAGTGTGGTTGATTTCCCAGCAATATCCAGGAGTGTATTTGGACAAGAAATACAATAAAATTAAAATTACAGAAACACTGAGATTTCGAGGACCCAGGGAGACCACTGCACCATGGAAAAATAAGCTTGCGTTTGTCTCAGTTCATAATAATTCTTAGTATGAATTCATTTACAAAAACATCATGTTGAAAAAAAAAAATTGTAAGTTTTGAGTGTCTCAAATACTCTCCTGATGTTTCTGTGACGATACTCATGTAAGCAGCTCACAGGAATGCACACTGTTTCATGGGCTTTTCTCTCTGCAGTGGTGGGTTCTGCTTTACTTCCATGTGTTCCTGGATGTGGGATACTGTGTGTGCGTAAGGGAGGTGGAAGCCCCAGAAGGGACGCTCCACGCTCGAGGCTGGGCACGGCCCAAGGCCGGCTCTCCTGCTGTCCTGCCGGCACAGAAGCGGAGCTGGAAGGGAGCGGGACGAGCTCGGAGGAGCTCGGCAGCGTCGCGCTTCTCCAACGGAACAACTGGGGAGTGGGGAAGGGAGCCGGGGCCGGGCGGACAGGCTTGTGCCTCGCTCCCACTAGGCCCAGCTGGAGAGGAGCTCTGCGCTCGCCTGGGCCGGGCCTGAGCCCGCCTGCGTCCCCACGCCGGGCAGCAGCTTCTCCGGAGGGATCCCGCGCTGACTGTCCCTTACTGAAGCAGGATAGACGCCTTTCCATATGCATCTTATGCATTAACTTCTATGCATTACAACATGGGCAAATCAAATAGATAAATAACCCTGTTCAGGAAGATACATTTGTTTCCAATAGCTGAGGGTTCCTAAAGCTTGATCCAAAGATAGATACCGAGAACAGAAATTAAGTACAGGTGAGGGAGTTGCTGGACATTCGTAACTGACACTTGCAAAACTAATGTCTCACAGCTGTGTTCTTACAGAATTGTGCTTGTGAGGTAGAATATTACAGAAATTATCATTAGCATCCCTTCTCCTCCCTACATTATCTCTTACCCTTGTCCAGTGTTTTTAGGCCTATATTTTACTTTTGTTCTGTGTGAAATGCACTTCAAGGCAAGTGTAGAACACGGTATTGCCAATTAGAATGGGAAGATCAGCCTCACAGTCAGTATTAGTGTTCCATGGCAATAATACAGGGAAGGGAACACAAATTAATCTCACTTCTGTTTGGCTGTGTTTTCTGTCAGGAGACCTTTGGATTCGAGCATTTTCTTTCTGTACCTTCTGGATCCCAATCCAGAAGCGTCATCCATGTGTGTGAATAGTGCAGGTTTCAACAGCTACCTCTTGGCTGTGGTGTTGACAGCTTACAGATGCGTAGACACCTTACAGGTGCTCTAGATTTATCAGACTATAAATCTGCAAACTGTTAATGATCAGCTGTTTATACCGTGTAGTACAACTTCACTCCTCTTCTACAGGGCAGGTAACATCTCTGCTGTGTAATGCTGTAATCTCGCACGGTTACAGTTCTTCTGTATTAGCAGCGATCACAAGGTTAGCGTATCTGCGGCTTAACTGGCCCTAAGAATCTATCATAATGCTACAACCTCTTATCAACTTTTAATCAGATGTATTGTTTGTACTTTTAATGAGAATTATTTTTTAGTACTTGAATGTTTATTAACCCAAGTGTTGTTTTAACAGCCTTGGAGACAATTCAGCATTTCAAATTGCATAAATATTTTTCCTAATCTATGTTGATATTATTGTTATTTCCATGAACAATATTTTTCATACTGCTCTGCCTCAAATATTGTGTCTTGTGCTTGATTCTTACAAAATTCTCCTTTATTTTTCTCTTGATAATAGGACATAATTTGCATAGCAAACTTTCAACACTACATTTAAAATTTTTTCTATGGATTTTTTAGGTTTTAGTAATGGAGCTCCTACAGTCTTAGTGTTTATATGGCTCATTTTCAATGAAAAACTGAGGAAGTGTGGATATAATAAAAGAAAGTTAAAGCAGCTTCTCTAGGGCCTGGGTCTTGTCTCTAGGGTCTAGGAGAAGTACTTGGATACTTCTCCACACAGAAACAGATGAGAATTCTGTTTGTTACTCAACTCAAGCACTGCAGTTTTTTTTGCCTCTCCTTATTGCTCACCTCCTGGAGAGAATTTAGAGTTACAAATAAAGGTCATGTAAGCAACTTCCAACAGGTCATACGTGGCTTTTTATTAGCAGCAGGAAAGCATCTGCATGCGTGCTGATTATAACTCAGGTGCATGCTTTTTTTAATGCATTTTTTTAACAAGTAGGGGTCCCTTAATGTTATGAAATACTTCCCTAATTAATATAAATCTTTCACCAGTTAAGGCTCTTTGTAGAGGGTGTGAAATAGTAATATTAGCAAGTCAAAGATGGTTCAGGAGGTTGTTTTAGAAATCCCATGACCTAAGAGGTGACAAACATTTAAAATGTCCTGTTACATTACTTTTCTCTTTAAATATGTGTTGATTTTTGCTCTGAGAGATTACTGTTCAGTTAGGTCTCTTTTACAAAAANAAAAAAAAAAAAAAAAAAAAAAAAGGTGCTGGGGTTTAAGAAAAATTGCATACTCCCAATGTGGGTAGTTGAAGACTGGATTTCAATAAAAATGTAGTCTCTTACAGTGTGTGTTCACAAACAAACAAAAATTTATGGTCATACCTGCCTGTGTTAGTTGCATGTGACTGTATTTATGAAGAAAATGCCTGCCTTGATGTGGTTATTTTGCTTTCAGCTAGACACTACTATTCTTTAAGAAAGCTTATTTTTATACTGACTATGATGTATACATTTGTAATCGTACACAAGTTCTACTTATTGCTATAAAGAGTGTTCGGGTGTAAGAACTTGAATGTGCCTAAGACTTCAAGTTCAAAGGTATTCCATGCAGGTCTTGCTATAAATATTACCTATACAGTGTTACTTAAGCACCAGGGCCATCTTTGTTTCTGGAAGATGGATGAAATGGTGTGGGGGACGTGCTGATTGCAAAGTTGCGGTTCAGCCGTGGCGATCGCTCAGTGTTTTGTCTTGGTCCTCTGACATCACTGTCCTTGTCTCTCTCTTGTCTCCGCTTTCCCATTATGCCATTGGCAAGGAGTTGAGGAGTTAGTCCATTACTTCTGTGATAAAGCGTGGTACAGTACAACTTCAGATTTCTTCCCGTCTCCTCACACGTTTTCACTGTTGCTTTTGCCCCGTGCATGATGCATGTTTGTAGGGATGTGCATGCAGTTCTTGGATCCCTCATTGCATCACTTCCTCCTTTTTTAAAATATCAGAGGGAGAAAATAGCCTTACTTCCTTCAGCAGAGGCATTACATGGAATATATGATGGGATTAATATCTCCGTTGTTCAGTAACTGTTCAACATTGATGGGAATCGTCTTCATGGATATTTTACCATTTTTAGCTGAGTGATGCAACAGACATATAATCTAGAGAGAAATTATTTATACTAATATGGTTGGAATTATAATTTAGTAATTTTGCGTGGTGCATCATTATCTGCAAATCTTCAACGCCTTTGCCATTGCAGAAATGTCTGTTTATTTCCTTTGCAAAAAGGAGCCTGTGCACAAGGCCTTGTGTCTAATGTACTTTAATTCTGAGGAGAGCTAATTTGCCTCGGTTACTGAGTCCTAGAAATACTGGGGTCCTACTTTACATTTTAGGAGCATCATAAAGGAGCACAATTATTTTTGTTTACTTGAACATTCTGTGCATTGGACAAAAATGTAAGTTAAAATGTTAGTAAGTCAGTCTACACCAAGTCACGGCCTCCCAGAAAGATCAAAAGTGCATTCAAACCAACGCAAAAGACAAGAGGTTTTATTTATTTATTTATTTATTTATTTTTTATTTTTTTTAAGCCTTCCATAGAATAAAGCGTCGTTGTTGCAGGAGGGTAGAATGTTGCTTGATCTTCTTATTCCCCCTCCTCCCTATAACTAATCAACTCGTCAAGTACTAGTCCTTCTGCCACGTGTCTTTTTGACTAATAGTCTAATCTTAAGTTGGCATTTACATTTAAGTTGGCAAAGGAGAACTTGTATCTAAGGCACAGATGTAAGATGTGCATGAAGATGATAATTTATAGTGTTAGGTATCTTTCTTGTGAAGCATTGCTCGTATATTTTGAAAGCTGTTTCTTTTTCTTTTTTCTTTTTTCTTTTTTTACTCTATCATCTTGAATGTTAATGCACGTAGCAATTTGAAGAGATTAAGTCTCTAACCATGATAATTGGACACATATTGACTAAGCAGAAATCCAAAAATAGAAAACAGTAAAGCTGTTTAGCAACAGATGATGCTACAGCTACTACTCATAATTCTGAGACTGTAGCTGTTTTCTGCTTTTAAGATCCACATTGTGGGTCTTAAGCACCTTAACATTTTAGATTATGAAAGGTAAAGAATGTGAGGAAATTATATATTTGGTTATTTTAAAATGTAAAATTTAAAAAGGAAATGTGTCAAAAAGTAAAAATACAAATATTTTAACTTCTTTTGTCAGAAACTTGAAATCAAAAGGGTGCTTTACTGTATTTCTCAAGTTTTCATATTCCTAACTTTTTTACAACTTTAGTTTCTTCTGCAATTTATGAAGTTTTCACTTTAATCCCCTAACTAGGATTATTTGACATCGACTTATGATTTTTTGATGCTCAGATTCATTTTTTAGCTGCCGCCTTTGAGACTGGCATTTAGAAACCCCTTGTAGATGAGGGAAAATTTTACTAATATTATTTTCCCATATTAGATTTTGATGTAATAACTCTTTGCTATAAACATGTCTATTTTTGATTCTTTAAGTAGGGCTAGGAAATCCAAATTGTTTGTTGCAATATGTGTGTCATCATCAGGCATGTATCGCTTGGGTTTCTGCACTTGTTTTTAACAGCTTTGTTTTTACAGATAAATTCTCAAAACAGTAAACTAGGTTGGCTTATGTCTCTCTGTCAGCCCCTAACGTTTAGTAGGAAGGACAGTGACTTATGTAAACTGTTACATTAACACTGAAAAAATGACAGAAATCTCTAGAGAGTGTGTGTGTGTATATATATATTTTTAAACTGTGTTTAACAGCCAATACATTGAATTACTGTATTTAGTTCTTTGTTCCAGTCAGACTGTTTGGCTAGGAACTCACAAAGCTAGGTTAGCTTTGGCCACCTAAGGAAAGGCGCATTACTCTTAAAGTTTTGATCGCCTTGCACCATTTAAGTCTTTTTGTGCCCTTCCTTTTACCAAATCAATATTCAGACAGCTCCGTGTGTCAGTGCTTCCCTCTGTCACTTGCTCATGTCACTGGTACAACTTGGATGTTGCTCTTGCTTGCAGGTAGGATTGCTGTATTCCAAGGGTAGGTAAAAATGTTAGTAAACCAGGACTAGATCAAGAGAACTTGATTGCTTCTCTTTTCACTATTGCATATTCGCTTGGTGAAGAACTTCAGTGGATGGTTTTCACCGGGTAGTCATCCAGACAGGTAAAAGATGAAACCTCAGTGAGTGCTGAGGTGCTCCCTCACATTAGAAGTGTGACAAGGCTTTGGCACACACAGGTATCACCACATTTTTTTTCTTCTCTTTGCAGAAGAGCTAAAAAGACCAAACAGATTGTTTTCTTCCTCATTTAGACGTGGTAAACAGTTCAAGGGTGACTGAAGTGACAATTTCAGGCAAATTTACTTAAATTATTTTTTACTGACTGTATTTCACTACTAAGCAAATGTTCATAGGCCTGTTAACTATATACATGTAATCTATCAATTGGTAAAAATTTAAGTACTTTCAGCCAATTTTAGAGTAAGACTAGCTTTGTAAGAAAACTAGAAAATCATCCAAACTTGAAATTTGCTAGAATGTGTAGGTGAAATATTGGTAAGTTTGGGGACTTGCCATATGTTACAAAAACCTTAATTCTTCCAAAATCCTCAACTACTCTGAGGTCCAGAATGTGTTTGTCAAGCTAGGGTACACATTAATCTGTCAAGTCTTTTTTTACAGGGAAGAGCAAAGAAAAAAAAAGTAGAAATGACACAGAAGAGGTACTGGCAATTCTCTTGTCTAATACTAGAATCTCTCTCCTGATAAGTTGCAAAATCCTCAAGGAGTTACACGTATCCATGGGTTGTCAGTGTAGATTATGATCTCTAACTTCCCATGTGCTCTGTTATACCACTGTTACAGATCATTTCTTTATCAGGCCATTTAAATTCCCTTCAACTAAACAGTTCCCTTGGACTAGTCAGTAACCTGATTGCAACATTGTATCAAATATCCTGACCTCAGTAAGGCAAGGGAAATGCCCCATAAATTTCTGGTCGTCCTTTCCTGCCTTTAGAGACATTTAACATTAAAAAGTTTGGGAAAGCTAATTTGAGTAGGTAGTGCATGGAAGGTAAAAGATGGGTGCAGTTAGGTGGCTGTTGCATTTATTTATTAAGCACTTCAATAAGAATTGATGGGTATTCATATGTCGTTGTTATGCTGCGCTGCAGAATAAAGCAAAATCATCAACCAAGCCTCCTTCATGTTCTTTGTTTTAAGCTCATCCTTTTTTGTCTTTATGTTGAGTTGTATATTTCAGTGCTAGTATAATTTTTTCCACCTAAGTCATATTTGTTTGTGTCCCATTAACCATCTTGTGTTGCCCGAGTCAACTTTTTTGGTTTCTTTTTTAAACAATATGCAGCCCTTTTCAAGCATTCAGTCAATGTACTCTGGTTTCAGAATGTTGATTTTATGTTTTCTTTGCCTGATATACTGCTGTACTATTTTCTCTTTAACAGCCTCAAGTACTACAGCCTTCCAGCAGCCTTCCCAGTTCCACAGACCTCGCCCAGGGAAAACTAATAAAAATGCCACCTACCGAGGCCCCCAGTGAATACCCTAAACATCACGGTCAGCATGAAAATGGCAATCGTAAGAATCACAATGCTGCAAATGCATCTCTCTCGAATAGTCTGAGTGAACTAAACACACTAATGAGTACACAACTAAACATAAAAGATGAGACTGCACCACACGTGGAAAATTTGCAAAACGAAAACGCCGGAGCCCCTGGGGAGCTGGCTGCTGTTAAGGAAGGCTCCTGCTTCCAGCATGGCTCCTGTTTGCCGCCAGCTGCACGAGCTGATGCTGGAGAAGGGCAGACTGAGCCAGCTGCGAGAGGTCGGCCCTTGCTCAGCACCCAGCCTTCTCGGCCAAAGACTCTAGGAATTGCAAAGCCCCCAACTGCTTTAGTGCCTCCGACAGTGGCCGTGCTCGCGCGATCTGCAAACCGTTCTGCTGCTTCCAAGGAGCCTGAGCTTCTGCCACCAAGTAGTCCCACTCGGCCTGAGCCAACATCTAGTCAAACTAACCTAAAGGGTAAACAGAGCCAGAAAGTATCTAAACTTCGCCCCCCAACTATGTCCTTTGTTAAATCCAAGCAAACGAGCAGTCAGAAATCCTCACTGGTATCTCCAGAGCCTCAAAATCCTTGTTCCAAGACGGCCATCCCAAAGGCACCGGTGCCAAGAAAGGAAACGGTGCAAATAGCGAGCAGCGGTTTGCATGGTGGGGATAGCGTGCCCTCCGCTCGGCATTCCCGCCTCCCTAAGCCAAAGACGCACTGAGAGCGCGTGCGCGCGTCGCACCGAGAGATGCCACTCGTTAATTTACTGCCAGGTCGTGAATGCCTTTGTCGAGGCTGCTCTATCTACATCCTGCAAATCCCGAGTGAACATTAAAAGGAGCATCTCGAGTGTTTGCATATCCCATTCTCTTACGTGGTGAAGTTCACGTTAGCAGCTGGGCAGCTGCTCTTCGTGTTCAGGTATATTGTAGGTCTGCACTAACGGTTCTGCTGACCACTGATCATCTTAATTAAGCAAAAACTCAAATCTGTGCTGACCACAAATACCAGAATGCTGCACTAGGTATTTCAGGAAGGCAGAAATCTGTTATTTTGCGTTATTAGACAATGAAATTGCAATTCAGTCTAACTTTTTGGTTCTGACTGCTGATTAGGTTAGAGTGGTGGAAAATTAGACTTAGTAGCAGATGTTTTTATTGGCCATAATTTTGACTCTGTGTTCCAGAGGCCTATGCAAAATCCTTGTATTTATCGTTATCTAAAGACTGACATATTTAATGTTATTTAATCTGACAGGTTAGGAAGGTTTTTTGTTTGTATTGCTGTAATATGAAGTTGCTCTTTTTTTTTTTTTTCTTTATTTATCCCGTTTTCACTGTTCACAGACAGTAAGCAGATTTCACAGGGTGAAACAGGTCTTTATCTCATAGACATCATAAATTTGTTGTGACGCTGTGGGATGCTTTTACCGTGTTGAATAGACACATCTTTGGGTAAACTATTGAAACGCAGTGCTAAGGATGCTTGTGCAAAACCTGCCAAAACAGGCTCTTGGCACTGGTAAGTAAAGAGCCTCTGGGAATAGGGGGTCCATAACACCTACGCTGAGGTTGCACGACATGCATTTTAATTAATATTTTTAACTTTTATTGTGCTATTTGTATTTATTGATTTATTATTGAAAGACTCTGAAGTACCTGACTTGAAATGTTTGCACAAAGTCTTGCCATATATGTACAAATGTGGAACTATTTTATGTAATAAAACTTGGTTTAAGAAAGCATCTACTAAGGAAAAAAAAAAAAGGCCACCTATTTGCTTTTAGCAATCCTATTATGTCCTGATCAGAGCTGGTACTCTAAGAGTTTTTCAGAGATGTGTATTTTGTTATTTTGTTCTGGGTTGTTTCCTTTTTTTTTTTTTTTTTTTTTTTTTTTTTTTCTTTTTTTTTTGTTGGTTTTGTTATTTCTGAAGTGGTGCATGATAACTGGGAAGGAGCTTTTGGGGGAAATAAACAAAAAACACCCTTTTTGCTCTCTAGGAAAGCTTTTTTTTTTTTTTCTTTTTCTTTTTCTTTTTTTTTTTCTTCCTCTTCCTGAAGGTGGTCTGGAAATATTTGCCCATTATGGTGCAACTGTGGGACCATGACATGCATGCTGTGGGTTAACTACAGATATCCCGTGAAGTGTGCTCGAGCCTTGTCCTTCTGTCCCATCTCCTCCTCTTCCCCATCGTTGTTTCTTGGATTGAACTTTTTTCGCCACTCCTTAAATTGGTTTTAAAATCATTAGCATAACCCTGTGTAACAGTTTGTTCTAGGTTTTGGCTATATGGTGTTGGCATGTTTCTTTTCTTTGAGATAATAAAATGATTAGGTATAGACATTTCATAAATATGCTCAATAATCAACTGTTGTAATATAAGGACTTCAACCAGGGATAGATACCCTAGTTGAATGAGAGAAGGAAAAAACATTGGCGTTATATTTCTCAATGTATAATTAATGTCCAAGAAAATTTCAGATTTCTCACTGGTTTTCACCTAACAGAGGTAGAAGATTAAAAGATTGGGGGGAAAAGAGGTGTGAGGGGATGAATACTGTGTATTTCAGAACTGGCTGTGTGATTCTAAAGACCTGCAGGACTTCTGTGAATATGGGCAGGGAGGGGGAGAGGGGAATTAAGCAAGAAATAATGAAAGCAGCATTAATTGTTGCTAAAAGATAAAAATGAATATAAATTGAGATAACTGTTAGAATTATCCTCTAGGAAAATGCCTTTCCTTGGAAAGGATTGAATTGGATGGCCTATGTCCAGAATCAGAGTAGACATCTACTTTTGGTAAGAAAATGAAACTGGCTTTTTATATTCCTCAAAATTAGCTCCTGGCAGCTGACTATTTCTCAAAAGTGTAAAAACTGCTGAGGGAATGATCGGATTCCTGGCTCATCTTCAGGTCCATATATATTTCTATAGAAGTGTGTTTACTTTTTTCTTTTTTAAAGTTTACTTTCCGTGAAGGGAAGGTGATTTTATTTTTAATTGCGTATGATTTTTTTTGTGCAGGAAGTTCATTGTCACTTCAAAGAATATTACTGACAGCGATGTTTCACCATGAGTCCTGTTGCTTCTTGTTCTGGAGGCTTCATTGGTTTGATTTAGGGATTTTAAACTTTTATGTTTAACTTGAGAAGTATAGATATTTACCTATCTGCACCTTTGCTAGCAACGTAGGAATGAAGCAGAGGGTCTATCAAGGGTTTTCATAGAATAGAAAAAGACTTTTTTCTTCTCCAGAAGAACAAAAATTATTTATTCTGTGGGTGGTTTTATACTGTTCAAGAAGCGTAAGTACTTGGTGTTGATATTCAGCGTGTTGTCCCTGTTTTGCCGTGAGAGCTTACGGAGAGAGCGAGTGGAGGGCCGCGGGGATGAGGGGCGAGGGAGGCGCTGGGCTGTGTCGGCGTTCAGCCGCCCGGCCTGCCGGGCTCTGCGCACTGCTCTGTGGCCCTCTGCTCTCGCGGGAAGGCTCTCTTGCACGTACAGCAAGTCCAGGGTATGAGTAGAGCTTGTCAGCAGATGAGCAACGGGAAGAGAAGCCGTGAAGGGGAAACTGAAGCCTCCCTTCAGTGAAGGAGGCTGGGGAGAGGGGTGGCGGGCGCTGTGAAGAGCGTGTCCAGTGGGATTGAGTATCTTCAGGTAACGTGTCTACCTTGTTTGAGGTGTGGATAAATCGTCAGTACCGGTGCAGATTATCCTAAATGCATAAATTAAAGGATTTGATATCTTCAGATTTTTTAGGTTTCTAAAAATGGTTTATTGCAGATTTTTATGCTTTTGATGTCTCATTCTTTTGTGCAATATTCACAGAAGTATTAAACTACTGTTCAGTATGTGTGTACAGAGGCGATTATGTATTTTAACAAGTGAATAAACACAAAAGAAGAAAAACATAATTGCACTTTAAATGAGCTTTATTGCTTGGAGTTGTGCCTAAATAATCTAGATGCCTCCTGTTGTGCGTGTGGCTTTTGTTTGAAACCAACTTCCCTGCTAGTATTGCTGTTTCCAAGATACCTTCACATCACCTTCACAAAATTAATATACACTCTAGCATATTTTAAAAAAGAATCATACAGTGTACTGAGTTTTTGTTGTGCAATGACTTTAATTAAAGAGTGGAATTTTAGCACTGATGATGCAGCCAGATTACCTTTCCTTTCCCTGAAGCTGGCACTTCATAGGTCCAGTCAAAGCCAATGGCAGAAATTTCATGACTAGGCCTTAAAGAATAGTGTTCCTTGAATATGTTTATTTTTGTTTCTGTTAAAGCAAAGTGCAATAATAACTCCTAGACTTTCTTGAAATAATTAAGGCCCTGAAAAATGGAAAATTGCAGTGAGTTTTTCTGTCTAGTTCAAAAAAACGAGTTCTTGAACTTTAAATGTCATAGCAGTGAGTTTAGACATAGCAACTAGACTGCATCATAGGTCAATAAAATTAATTTCATCCTTGATCTAAATGCTAATTTGTTGAATGATGCTGAAAAATGAATACCATTCGTGTGATTTACTTTGTTTGCATGTCACAGCCATAGGCACATCCTGCCGTGTCCGTGCTCTGCGAGGCTGCATGTTTTGGGAGGGCAGGGTGGGACAAATACTCTAGTTTTTGCACAGCACACTCTTAGGTGGACTTTTTTTTTGGCCATACTCTTTAATTGGGCTTCCACAGCTATCCTTTCATGTATATAGTGGCTTTCTCTGAGCAGAGTGGATTTAATACGTGACCCTGGTGGTAGGTCTCAGTTTTATAGTAACCTTACAACTGTGCTATCAAGGAAGTTCAATCACTGTTGTGGTCAAGCTGCTCACTGCCTACTTAACTGTAAAAGCACCACATTAAATCAATATAATTCCAGTGTTAGTGAAGTCTTAAGTTCAGTACTAGCTTAAAAACAAACAAAAAGTACCCTTGGTTATCTGCATTGTTGTTTTTTTTTTTCTTTATTATTTTTTAAACCAGGCCAGAGTAAATACTGTATATTGGAATTTGCTTGTAAAGTTGATTTGAAAAACTGTATGTAAAAAAAATTTCTTGAATGTTGCTCTAGTGAATAAAAGTAACAATTCTAATACGTATCTACTTCTCCAGACCATTCATCTTACTTTTGCTTTATTCTGTTGACTGTGCTTAACTACAAGACTGTAAGGGGGAGATCATTTAGGAGGGGCAGACTTGGCTTATACTTAAATTGTGTTTTCCCATGGAATTACCTCTTTGTCCAGCAGACTTGCCTGCTTGTTTCCTCAATGACTTTTAGCATGGTAGTGTTCTAAAGAAGAACAGAGAGACTGAAAAAACATCTTGTGCTGTTGTTTCTAGGTGAAAAAGGGATTGGACTGATAGGGTTCACCTCCTAATGCAAAATCGGAGAGAAAAGAAGGGTATTTCATAGAGTTTCTTTACGCAATTAACCAAAATTATTATTGTGAGAGACAACTTTGATCAGATAATTTCCTGTGAGTCTAAAAAGTCTGAACAGACTCGTGAGCAGATGTGAAGCTGCGGGTGCAGTAACAACCTCGTTGCAGTTCTCAAGTCCTCTTCCTTGCCTTGTCTCGTCTCCTTCCGCTCTCGTGGCAGTGATGTGCTTGTGCCGGGAGCTCTGTGTGCTGCTGGCTTGGAAGAGACCCGCTTTACCATCGGTGCAGCACTACCTGCAAGGAGAAGTATTAGATGGTGTGAAATTTCTGATGCTCCCCTCCTTTCAGAAGCCAGAATTAACACCCTTGATACCTTTCCTGGTAAAGGAATGGTCTATCGCCCTCTGTAATAGACCAGGAAATCTGCCTGTGGATGTTGACCTTGGTCATTCCAAGGCAGATAAGAATCTGGAAACTTTAAAACAATCTGAGTAAAATGTTTCCCTCTATCACAACCCCTGAAAACCACTTCAGATTGCTGAAAGAATTTAAATTTTGTGATGGATGTTGGGTTTTTAAGCTTACTAGAACACAAGCTTCAGCAATACCCCAAATCAGCAGGTGTTTGAAAACAGTTGTGGAGATGGGACACAGACCACTTCACTTGCATTTTCTCCGGTAAAAGTCCAGAGGAAAAAAAAAAAAAAAAGCCCGGTGTTATAGAGAGGTTTCAGTGGAGCTACACATCCCGCTGGAATGTGGTTCTCGGTGCCGCTCGATCAAACATGATCTGAAGACACCCAATTCATCATTATCTTGGTTACTGCAGCTAGAAAGTCCCCAGAAAAATCACCTTCTTTGGATTTCCCTTCTTGTCTTATGAACAACATAAAGCTGTACACACTGGTAAGTCCTTAGGTGGTGGTAAATTCCATTAATTCAGTTATATCGCAAGTGTACGGTGATAAAAGCCTATGAGTGTTTGAAGATGGAGTCACTAACAATCTGGTAAAATTTTTGTGCCTTAGTAATGTGGAAGCTGAGTAACTCCTACAATTAGTAACTCTATTTTAATTGCTACTCAGTCTGACAAACAGCATGAGCTGCAGTTCTCTATACTAATTATGCAATCCTGCTTTTAATTTCTGCGCTAGTTTTCTCATATATGAAATGGGCATTATAACAGAATTTCTTAACAGTCAAGACTTGGAAGACTCTATGCTAATAGAATAATAAAAATTCACTAAGGAAATGAATCCTGCCTTATTTTTTGAACACTCTTCAAAAGACAGAACTATATAGAGATGAGGCTCAAAAGTTTCTGGAAGTCCCCAGCAGTTAATCACAGGGGCTCCCTTACAAATGAGAGAAAACAGTTTCCAGAGCAAGGTAAACCTGGGGCTTTGGGGAATTTGCCCACTGTGCTGTAAGGACCTTATCCTGAGCGTGTGCATCCCAAGGTAACTCTCTGTGAAGTTTTGCTCTGTAATTTCTGTGGGTTGCTGTGTTACTGTTTGTACTACAGTAGCAAACCACAAGCCCCAGTGACAGGGGAGAGCCCTTCATGTGAGATATTTGATAAAATAGTAGCAGAAAAACAGCTCCTACTGCAAGACACTGCAGATGGCTGTCAAGCAGGGCTGATCCTGCCAGCATCTGAACTTGTGTTTCTGCCACGTCTGTGATGTTGAACCCGTCGGCTATCAGCAGCTGCAGGTTTAACTTTACCATGCAGGGAAGCTTGGCGATACACAAGCTCCTTGTTAATGACACTGTGTGCCTCGTGCTGGTGTTCGACTGCTGGTTGAGCTCAAAAGAGCTGGTGAAGGTCTGCGTGCAGGCACTGCAGCCATCGCTGCTGACAACTTTGTGGCACTTCTGGGACAAGCAGAATGTTTATATTTTGGTGTATTTTTATTTTGCATTTTAACACACAAAGATGTACTGGCTTTAAAATACCTTTTCGATGGCACTTAGTCATTTTTAGGCTCTGATGGTGTTAATTTTCTCATCTGGTTATCTTCGGAGTTATGTACTATGGTCTACCTTTTGAAGGAGAACGGTGGTAACAGATTACTTTTCCCGCTTTAGCATGACATGTTTCACGCTGCCGCCTCCCCCATGCAGTGTTTTCCAGAGCGCTGCCCCGGAGCACAACTAGCTGCGGTAGGAGCCAGGGGCGGCCTGGACGCGGCGTCTGGGGAAGCCCGTGCGGGGCGGCCCGTTCCCCCGCGCGCAGGGGTGAGCGCGGCGCGGGCTGCCCGTGCGCTGCCGCTCCCGCCGCCGCGCAGCAGGGGGCAGTGCGC